>CM062514.1:14332848-14485462 GCA_031439585.1 Pterocarpus macrocarpus
AGTGGGTTGGCCCATTTTTTTTATAGTTTTAAAAAATATATATTAGCACTAGTAATAAGTGATGGGTAACACTAACAAGTAATAACTATACTCTATGATATATAGTATGTGGTTGCTTAATTGTTATGTTTGACCAATCTTAACCACTATTTGATAGGATTATACGTTTTTAGTTGTTACTACCTTGATGAACCTTTGCTTGTTGTGATGAATTCTGTACATTGTTTCCCTAATCTTGCATAATTTCTTTTGGCTTTTGTACAGTCAAAGTTTCTTATACTGGTCTCTATATAAGCCATTTAATTTTTTTAACCTTTTTTTGGTATTTTTTAATTAATTTTGAGGTTTTTTTAATTTTTTTTCTAAATTTTTTATTATTTTTGGTGAGCCAAACTATTTAAGTCGGGTGGCTTGAGTTGGGTTGGCATTTTTATAGCTTATCAGAAAAGTGAGCCAGCTCATATAACTAGTCCCAGCCCAGGTTGGCTCACTTTGACAGCTCTAGATGTATACCACATGCAAATTAGCATCTACAAAATGGAGTTTGCACCTATTGTAAATTAAGATTACTAGCCTCCATATAGTGGACCTCGAATACGCCCAGATCCGGACCTCTGGCGAGCTATTGAAGGTCGTCCAGTTTCAACCAGAATCCAAAACGAAATGGATGCAGTTAAACCCGGGTAACCAAAGCACGGCGGCCTATGTAGGCAAGAGGGGCACACCAAATGAAGATGCCCAACCTTACATACTTTATCCTCCAACCGGACTCATAAAGATAATTAGCTTTATTGATGTAGTTTATTTTCAGTGTTTTATTATTGCAAGTTAAATGTAAACCTAATTAATTTAATCTAAATATGTTTTTATTGTTGCTCATGAGAAATCTAATTTTTGTTATTCTGCTTATACTTTTATATTGATAACTTTGATTTCTTTTTCTTCGATTTTCCACAAGAAAAATAGTAGTTTATGCAAAAAGGCATCCATGAATCAGTGAATCGAGGATTTTTTTTTTTTTTTACATAAGTAACAAATAGTTAAAAATCGAGTACATACATAAGTAACCAGTACAAAAGAAAATCAATAAAAAATAAAGGTCAAAAAATAAAAACTGCTCCATACTACATTTCTTGATCATCCCTGCAAAAGGAAATGAAAAATTTCAAATGACTTAACAACCAGTATTACAACCAACATAAATTGTTTAGACACACTAATTACATGTACCTGAGCTTGCTAACATCTAATGGCTTCGTGGGTCTCGTCTAAGGGTTGGTAGATGCCCATCCATGTAATAGCGACGACCTCGAATTTCCTGTCTTGACCTACGTCATCCTTGGTCCTGCTCTTGCCCATGCTGTTGGTCCAGAGCAACCTCCTGAAACATGTAGTCCGCAATAAATGCAGGGGGCGGAGTCTCGCTAAGAAAATCAAATCCCAATATGTGCTAGCTAACGGGATTATGAATTGGTGACTATGACATCTGTATAGGATAAGTACTCATTGTCATGGTCGTCGCATTGGGATTCATATCTAATTGATCCAATGACGATCGATAACAGTCCAATGTCAGTGCCTGGTACATAATTGTCTCCTCAATGCGTGTCTGTTGATATGTCGATGCCACAGTCTCAATGGGCTAATTCAGGAAAGCCAAAATCTCAGCAAATGTTGATCCCAAACTCAAAGATCCCAAGGCAAGCATGTTCTCTACCATGTACCGATGACTAGATTTAGCATGGTCGGGCATGTATGGGGATGACGGGTTGCTAGGGGAGTTGTTGCAATCTTAATCATCAGCATCGTCCTCATCATGCTTTGTATTCACTGGCATTGGCAGCTACTCACATATGTCCCGGCACATAGTCAACGCTCTCGACACCGTCGGTCTGGCATGTGAGCTGGCCGGGGCACACTAGCAACTGGTGGGATATGGATGGGTATATTATCTGGCAATTCGACCTACCTTAGGTCGCAAAGGGTCTTATCTGTAGACAAAAACCTCTGTGCAACAATTGAGTACCATCTACTATACTCAGCTAATGAACGATAATCTTAGGGTCTTATATGAACTCTAAACCCTAACTTATCTGGAAACAATAAACCACCAAATAGAAGCATAATATACACTCGAGTGTGGCATACTATTACTTCCTGAGTTGGACTATCACCTAAATGCTCTAGCGATGCTTCGAACTCGACACAGGCCCCAGTAGCTCGTCACATAAGCTAAGTATATCATTGCCTTCAAAATGCTCCCATGAAGACATGCATCTGCTGACTAGGTCCTCGTCAATATGCAACCCCAGTTGGAATGCGATATCCTGAAGTGTGATGGTGCACTCTCCATACGACAGATGAAATGTGTGTGTCTCTGGACGCCACCACTTAACAAAAGCACTAATCAATGCACGATCATACTCAAAATAGGGAATCTACGATGCATGCCACAAGCCCGCATCAAGCAAATGCGGCTTGATCAATAGATGCAGCTCAAGTATACTGTAATGCCTGTTGTGTAGGGTTCCAGGTTGCTGTATAGCATGAATACACAAAATATAAGTACAGTTATAAAGTATACTAATAGGCTAAGTTACTAATTAAGTACAGTACTATACCTTAAGCTCATTTAATGATAATTCAAATATCTAAACTTATTTCATTATAGAAATAAAGTACTCACTAAATTACACAAAATAAAGTAAACCCTAAGTTATAATCGACAAAAATATAAACCTATAATATTTCTTAATCAATTACTATTAAAATGAATTAATCAAATTAAATTACGACTAAATTAACATATCCTAAACTAATCTAACGATAACTCAAATATCTAAATTTTTTCACTATAGAAATAAAATGGAAACTAAAATAAGAAAATTAACTAATTTACTAAAATAAAAAAAATTAACTAATTAACAAAAATAAATACTTATAACTTTTAATTACTTGTTATAACAATAAATTTATTAAATTAAATTTACTACCTAAAATAACTTATTCAATATTAAATTAAAAAAATAATTTACCAATTACATAAATAAATAAATAAATTACAATATAAAATATAAACTAATAATAAAAAATAAATTATAAGTTAAAATTACCTTTGTATTGAGATTTTCTAAAATATGTTCAAGCTGATCATATCGATATAAATAGTTACCCTCCATCTCTCTTTCTTTCTTTATTGACCAAACTTTTTTCTATCTATCTCACTCTAACATTTCTCACTTTAAGCTCCCCTTGCATATTTGATTTGACCATAACCGATTTCTAATTTATAGGGAAAGGGAAGTGGATCAAATTCAACACTATTCCTATGAACAGTATTGAATTCTATCTACCCTAGATTGAATTTCGTTTCTCTGAGATAAATTTCAATAGTGATAAATTCGATATAACTTTAATCGAATTTACTATAATCCAAAAAAATGGACGTTTCGATAAAAAAATGTTGAAAAGGTGGATATGCATAATTAATTTTTTTTAATTTAAAGCAGTAAAAAATTTATCTTTTTAATTAGTTTGCATCATTTGTGAAGTATGGACTATTCAATAGGATCTAATAATTTTACAAAAAGAAAATTTTATTGAATTAGTAAAACATATTTACCCAAAGTATAATAATATAACTTATATAATATTTAAGTAAGAGAAAAATAGAAAAAAAAAGGGTAGTATTCATGTGGAGATAAATAGTGGAGAGTGGGTATTAATTAGAAGAGAGAAAAGTTAAAGTAATAGTTAATATGGGTAAATAAAATTACAAAGCTGTCCAAAGTTATAAATAGATTCAATAAAGAGGAGGATGAGTTTTATATCTAAAACAAAATATAGAGCTTACTAACTTGCACATAAAAGTATAGAGGTTAGTAATCCCCTTTATTTATTATTTATTTGTAAGACTTAGCAGAGAGGCCTCTTAATTAATGAGGTCTATAAAAAGCCTTACTAGGACATGGAAAAGGATGAGAGATAAAGGAAGAAAAATTGAGATAGAAAACATATATAAAATTTGAATTTGAACTACCACTCTCCTTAAATGTCCTTAGCTCTTAGCAATTGAGCTATTAATGCTAGACTAACATTGTTTATTAATTTTTTTAGGTTTTGCTAATCAGAGCGTTAAGAATACTAGTTAAAAAGTTTTTCACGTTTTCAATACATTTGAGTGTGTTCATGAGTTTAATTTAGAAAAGAAAGGGAAGGAAATGAGATACTTATGGGGTTTTACCCTTCTTTACGAGTTTTACTTTTAGGAAAAAAAAGGACTTTTAAGAGTTTTATTAATATATCAAAACCCCTCATTATGCTCATTTTATAGTTTCCTCAAATTGGAGGTTTTAAATAAGATTACAATATCATTTACTATCTTATCCTTATTAACATATTGAAATGTTATTTTTAACTATATTATAAAATATATTAATATATTAATTATATTTAATTATTTTAATAAAAAATATAATTGTAAAAATATATTATAAATTCCTTATTTCTTTTCTCTTATTTATTTTACACTCATGAACAAGAGTAAGATAAAACTCTCTAAACCCTTCATTTCCTTACCCTTCCTTTTCCATTAATGATGGTGGTTTAGGATTTAGAATTTATGACAATTTGGACTTTTCATATTTTCAAAAACATTTCCTTCCCATAAGAATCCAATATTCCTATGGGGGAGGTGGAAATAAAAATGACTCATTTTTCATTCTTGAAAGTATAACTTATCTGGAATTTTCTTTTAACTGGGTACCAAATATGGAAATATTACATTCTCATGGTTGGATTCCCCAAGAATTTATGAACATTCCACATATCACACATGCTTTTTGATATCTTTTCTTCTATTTCCTTCATAGCTCATGAACATACCTTAGGGAATTAATTAACAAAACTCTATTTTTTTTTTTTTTTTGCATAAATTAGAGTTCTCTCTTCTGAGAGATGCTTTTATTACACAATCTTTCCTCTATTTTGAAAATATACACTTTCTTCCCTTTGTAGATGAATATGTGCTACACTTTAATCGATTTTTATGCTTTCCATTAATTGTTTTGTTTTCTTATATTTAATACCTTATTGTTTTGGACCAAAATATCCTTTTATTCATATTTATACATAATTTATTTTTACAAAGTAAAAAATATATATGAAAAAAGAAAGTAAAAAATATGTGGTTGAGAATAACATAAAAAAATTGATGTGTATGTGTATTATTTTGTTAAAATTTTTAATTATCATTACATTAAGAGAACAAATTATTAACAATATCAATAATTTGTGATAATTATTTTAAAGAAAAGAAAGAAATACATACTTTTTCAATTTTTTACAATACTTTTAGACTATAATATGTGATAATTATTTATAAATATTAATAAAATATTTTCATACTGATTTATTGAAATGAAAATAAAATGTATATTTTATATTAAATTTTATTTTTAAAGTTATTAGATAACCTTAATAATAAATGTAGTGCCATTAATATTAATATATCAATTTTCAAGAATTTATAAAGATAAAATAATTTTAATAATGGTAAGTAATAAAAAATAATAATAATAATTAATTAAAACAATAACAAATATTTAAAAATATATTAATACTAATTAATAAAGCACATTCACAGTGTAATATATATATATATATATATATTAATTAATAAAATACTTTAAACTAAAGTGTATGTTTTGAAATTAGAGAGGAGGATTGTAAAAAAAACATCTTTTAATGGAGTGGAGCATAATTTATCTCCTTTTTTTTATTGAACTTGAGGGTTACTGTCCCGTAGGGATGGCAATTGGGTAGAGGGGGCGAGAAGAAGTCTATTTATAGGGATATCACTCGCGTGGGGTGAGGGCGGTGAGTACCTCCCCACTCCCTGTCCCCTTGACCCCAAATCCTCCTCGACCCCGCCCCCGATCCCGCTATGGGGGATTTTTTTCTCCCTATACCTGTTCCCCACCTCCCTGCATATCCCTGTAGGGATGCCCAGAAATTCAAAAAAATTCAAAAAATTAGCTGAGGTGTTGTCACTACTATGAGAGTGAAGGAGAAGGAGAGGCTGTGACGTGATCTGGCTTGGTGTTGCACTACTACGACGAGGAGAAGAAGAAGCAGCGAAGGGCAGTGGTGGTGCTGCAACGTGGAGAAGAAGAAGAAGCAAAGGGGAATGATAGCCTCACTCTTTCATATTCTGATGTTTCAAAATTCAAAAGAGGAAAGGAATCAATTTAGGGTTAGCCGTCTTTAGGATTTTTTTTAATTATTAAATTAAAAAATATGTGTAAAATATCATAAAAGTATATATATATAGTAAATATTCATTAAGGGTAATATGATCTTTTTATATTTTCGGAGTCCCCTCCTCGCCCTCGCCCTTGCCCTTGAATTTGCCACGAGGGGATTTTTATCCCCATCCCTGGTGGAGAAAAATCCTCGACCGTAGGGCCCTAAATAGGGCAGTTTCTGCGGGGATCCCTGCAACATGGGAATTTTTGACATTTCTATCTATTTAGCAGCGAAGTTCAAAGAGTAAATGAGAGGAAAGACATGTCACTACCGGGATAATAAAATTTAGTTGTATTTTCTTATTTTTATTAAAAATATATTAAATATATACAAAATTATTAAATTGCTCCCGGAGGGGAGTGGGGCTATAATTCCTATTCTCAAAGTTATTGCGAGGAATCTTTACCCCCGTTCCCATCCCACCAAAAAGAAAAAAAAAAAATCTACACATTTGGAGTCCTATATGTAAGAATCTCCGTAGATATCTACACATACGGGAGTAGATCCTCTTATGTCAAAAAATGACATGATCTTGTCATGTGGTATTTTTTACTATTGATCAAATTTTTTTGTGGGTCCCAAACTTGGTCCCATATACTTGATCAATGATAAAAAACACCACATGACAAGATCATGTCATTTTTTGACATGAGAGGATCCACTCTCTACCCATACAGATTTCCGTTGTTATCGCTACCCTCCTAACTCCCAACTAGGCTACTTGAGGTTAAACGATGTTGTTGTTGTTGTTTTTTTTTTTTTTTAATAATTATTTTTTAATAATTTTGTTATGCCTAAAGGGCATTGAGTTGTTCTCGGAAAAATAAAAATAAAAGTATAAAACGGCGTTGATTTCTTTGCCGCAAAACCTAGAGTCCAAGACACAGAACCCACTGACCTCCTACCATTGCCGCAAAAACCTCCGTTGCTGGTGGTTCTCTCTGCTTCCACAGGTAAGACCCCGACTCTTCACCCTCGATTCACAATCTCTCATAGTTGATTCAAATTTTGCGCTGATCCTTTTTCTTTGCATTTTCATTTCCATATATTTTCGTTGAATTTTATTTTATTTTATTTTTTGTGATTGGAGAAAATTTAGTTATTTTTGTTATGAGGGAATTGAGTTGATCATTGATGGAAGTATGATGGGTGTAGACTGTAGAGTGGAGACTTGGCCATGGAGGAATTCATATTGTAGGCAATACTGGCAGGAATTGGGGGTTAAAAAATGTAAAGCAATGCCGGTTTTTACAGTATGTAGAGTTAGTTACAAATTGTTAATCGAGATTAGTTACAAATTTGTTAGTTAGTTTCATAATCAGTTAGGTGATTGTGATTTGTGACTTAATTAGCTACATCTCTCCTAGTATATAAGTCACATTCTAGATCATTTGTGCGCACCTTTCTTGTTCTACCATAGTCAGAAATTTCATCTTCTCTCTGTTCGATCTATTCTTCCAATTTCTTGGCTGGTCATGTTTCTCAACCCTTGTCTACTACCTTTCTCTGCTTGAGCATTTGATTGTAGAATTGATAGACTTAAGTTTGGCCTCAATAGACAATGGGAGTAGATGGATATGTTACGGAGATCAAGTGGGTAGTTAAACATTTTTAGGTAAGTTTAGGAAAAGATTGGCCTCGATTTCGGTTTCTGAAATGTTGAGTTATCATGAATTCAGGTAATTCTTCTTTTATTATAAAAAAAAAAAAATATCAGGTAGACATCTTCGTGATTTTGCTATTACTTAGGAGCATTTGACCTTAGAGAACAAAGGAAATTTAGTAATTGAGTTCAAAACTGCCTCTTCTTTTGTTACCTCTTTTTGTACAGCATGATGAACGCTTCAAGTTGTTAATGTGTGTGCTTATGGAGTGCTCATTTTGGCCTTTCAGGTTATGAAAGTTGGTGAAAACAATGGACTTGGCGGCACCCCACAAACAGTTTTGTTTATTTGAACATTTCCACAACGATGGCACGAGAGACCTTAGCGTCAGATGTAGGAATTTAGATAACACTGGTTCTATATTCAATTTGGTGAGAGTAAATAATGTGGCCTTCAAATCTCGCTCACGAGTTCTGTCTGATGATGCCAGTGTTGCTGACTTTAGAAAACCTAAGGGCACAGAATCTAGAAAGCATCTGGGCAATCATGTTTTTGCTGCTTTGAAATTTGACACTACTGGTTTGAATGGTAGTTTGCAACATTCAGTAAGGTTCCCGAAAGGGGGTTTGAATGGGGAGGAATCCTCGCCAAATGGGGTCAATGCTTCCGTGAATTTTGAGGAGTTTGAGAATAATCATCTCCACATGTTGGTTAGAAATGGGGAATTGGAGGAAGGTCTTAAGTTTGTAGGGCATATGATTAACAATGGTAATGTCCCTGATTTCATTGCCTGCAACGCTCTAATCCGCGGGTTTTGCAAGGTTGGTAGGACTAAGAAGGCAATGCGAATCATGAAAATTTTGGAGGACTTTGGGGCTGTTATTGATTTAACGAGTTACAATGTTTTGATTGATGGTTATTGCAAATCAGGGGAGATAGAGGAAGCCTTGCGGGTTTTGGATCGCATGAGTGTTGCTCCGAATGCCATTACTTATGATACAATTCTCCGTAGTTTGTGTGGTAGAGGGAAACTGAAGCAAGCCATGGAAGTTCTTGACAGGCAGCTGCAAAGCGAGTGTTATCCAGATGTAATTTCTTACACTGTATTGATCGATGCAACTTGTAAAGAAAATGGAGTTGGTCAGGCAATGAAGTTGCTCAATGAGATGAGGAGCAAAGGATGTAAACCTGATGTTGTTACATATAATGTTCTTATAAAAGGGATTTGCAAAGAAGGTAGGTTGGATGAAGTAATTAGATTTTTAAGTAAGTTGCCATCCTATGGTTGTCAGCCTGATGTAATATCCCATAATATTATTTTGCGTAGCTTATGTAGCAATGGAAGATGGATGGATGCTAAGGGGCTATTAGCTGGCATGCTTCGTAAGGGTTGTTCCCCTAGTGTTGTTACTTTCAATATCTTGATTAATTTCTTGTGCCAGAAAGGCTTACTGGGCAAAGCCATTGATGTCTTGGAGATGATGCCAAAGCATGGTTGTACTCCTAATCCCAGGAGTTATAATCCCTTGCTTCAAGGGTTTTGTTATGTAAGCAAGATTGATAGAGCAATAGAGTATTTGGAAATAATGGTAACTAGGGGTTGTTACCCAAATATAGTGACCTATAATATTTTGCTATCAGCATTATGCAAAGATGGAAGGGTGGATGATGCAGCTGATATACTGAACCAACTAAGTTGCAAGGGGTGCTCTCCTAATCTAATTACTTATAATATAGTCATTTATGGGCTTTTAAAGGAGGGAAAAACAGAGCATGCTGTGGAACTCTTGGACGAGATGTGCAGAAAAGGTCTTAAACCTGATAGAATTACTTACAATACGGTCATTGATGGACTTTTAAAGGCAGGAAAAACAGTGCTTGCTGTGGAACTCTTAGAAGAGATGTGCAGAAGAGGTCTTAAACCTGATATAATTACTTACACTTCGCTAGTTGGGGGCCTCAGTCGTGAAGGAAAGGTTGATGAAGCAATCAAATTTTTCTGTGACTTGGAGGAATTAGGTTTTAGGCCCAATGCATTCTTTTATAACTCAATCATGAAGGGACTCTGTAAAGCTTGGCAAACTAGTCGTGCCATTGATTTTCTGGCTTATATGATAGCAAAAGGATGTAAACCAACTGAGGATACATATACGATTCTTATAAAAGGCATCACTTATGAGGGATTAGTTGAGGAGGCTTTGGAGTTGTTAAATGTGTTGTGCTCCAGAGGATTTGTGAGGATAAGTTTGGCTGAAAAGGTAGCAATGAAGATGCAGGATACATCAACCATGAGCAACAACCAAGTCTTATCCCACAAACTTGTAAATGTGCATCTAACATTGTAGTTATTCATAATTCTACAAACGCATACTGCTAGAAAAGCTTCTTTAGTAAATCAAGAACCTTCGAACAAATCAACCGATACTACCAGATGCTTGTTTTGATTGTCCATTGTACTTTTTTTTACAGTTTCTTTTCATTAAGCGATTAATCATTTCTTGGAGTTTAGTTATGAATTGATTGAATATTTATGAGTAGAGTTATGAGGATTCCATTTTGGATTTTAAAATTCTGAAAACTTAGAAAAGCACAACATGCAAATGTGTGTAAGAAGTTGCTTTGATAACATTATGAAACTTATAGACTTTATATACTTGTGCAGATGGAAACAAGAAATTTGTCGAGTTCTGTACAAATAAATATTTACATGGAGTTCAAAATGCTATGTTTGAGATAAACTTCACTATTTGCAAACGCAGGAGGATTATGATTGTTATTTGTTAGTAATATATAGTATTCAAGGAAGGACTTCTTATTCTTTTTAACTTTTTCTGGTTTTATAATTTATGTGTATTCAAAGTGCTGTACTGCTGTGCTCGATTTGTTTCTCTTTGTTTTTCTCCAGTTGTGAAAGCTTAAAAACAAGCTGTGTTCCAGTTTGAACACAAAATTCTAACAGAAAAATTTATCCCCCCGAAAAGTGAATCTAACAGAACACATAAATCTTACATTGTGATCTATCTGTCGTGCCTGTACTTTTTTTAAACTCTACTGTAGCAGCATTAAATGCTGAATTTTATTGGCGTTCTTCATATGTCTGTTATCTATAATGCTACTGATACCATCTATAAAGCTGCCTAGAGAACCTTGTTGTAATTCACTGCACATTGTCCTGCTGCTCGTTTGTAACATCAAACAGGACATTGGACCCATTTCTGATTGAGTAATATTCTTTTTAACTTTTCTGTACATTCACACCTACTTCGCAGCTGTTGCTAGTGGCTGCATCGCAATGCGCTTGCATGTTGAGGTAAATGTGTCAATGGCTTGTAAGGATGTCATTTTTTTTTTGTTTTTTGGTCGGGGAGGGGGGTTGGGATTGGGGGAGGGAGCCCCGAGCCTCAGCTATGTAAGGATTCGAATTATTTTTTTTTTCTTTTTTGTCACTCACACATACTATCACTGGGTCTCTTCCCCTAAGAGATCAAACACACGACTCCTGATATGCACTTTCTGCAAGGCCCACTTGGCCACTGCACCAATGCTTTGCGTGCAGGAAGGATGTGAATTTATGCAACACAAAATTGACTTGGCTGAGTGCGCAGTGGGCCTAGTTGGTTTTCAATTGTAAGGACCACGGTGCCCCAGCACTCAAATCATTTTTCTTTCCAATCTCCCCTTATTCCAATCAATTACAGTATGCTTGATTTTTCGTTTAAAAAATTGCAATTATTATTTGAGCCAAAAAAAAAAAAATCTTATAACTTTTGTAGATATCATAGTTTTAGAATTTCTTAATGAACCAATGAGTAACTCAATTGGCAGGGATTGAGCTAGCTTAACCAGATGTCTCGGTTTTAGTCGTGAGTATGCAGTTGCATTAAAATTCAGAAGGAAGAATTTTGGTGCCTAAGTGATCCTACTTGATTCAAGTAGGATTGCTTCCAATAGAAAAGTATCTATAGTTTCGAGTAAAAAGAATTTCTTAATGAAAAACCAAAGATGCTCTTAATGTAGTTGGTTGCTAGATCACTCGATCAATTGCATCAAGGACATCTAGCTGTATGTTTAGAAGACTTACTAAGAAATTTTCTAGCATACAGTACAGAAGAACACGATTCCTCTTCGTCGACAACACGTTTGAGATGAGAACTGATATACTGGCCCCCCAAAAATTATAAAAGAGAACTGGTTATTAGTTCACCCAGCCACATTAAGCAAAAGGTCCCACGAGCTGGAAACTCCTAGGCTAGTTTTTAATGGCATAAGTGTTGTACGACTATATATAGGTATATAAGTTATAGAGGTAGGTAGGTAACTATTATGTCAGTACTTGGTGTGGAAATAATGTGGTAACTGGTAATTCCCACAAAAAAATATAAATAACTAAGTTCTTATACATGATTTGTCATTGAGAGCCATAACCGTTGTGTTTTGATAGTACTCATCTTCGTACTTTGTTATATAAAGAGCATATTACACTTTTTTCCTGGGTCAATAGGTGCACATTACATCTTAGAATATATTTGTGAGTTCAAATTTAGGAGAAAAAAATTGAGAAGAAAAAAGTTTAAAAAGTAATTATGAATTTATTTTATATTTTAAATTATTTCCTTTTTTTCATTCATTTTCAAAATTTTAACTCACAGATGCACACTTAGATAATCTAAATTCCCTACCGTTTTCCCCCTTACAAAATTTGCCTGAATCTATGAATAGTAAAAACAGCAGCAACTTTCCGTCCACGATAACTGGGTCACAGATTGAAGTGGTGGGCCTTAATAAACGCTCGCTTTCACACACGAAAAAGAAGAATACCCACTTGTTCATGTGGAGAAGATGATTTCATAAACGTCACAGCTCTGTATGCCCACTAGGATTATATGGTACCAAGTTCTCTCTCCTAGTCCTACAAATATTCTCTTCCGAAACCCCCGAGAATTTTGCCCCCACCTTGATTGGGTTTAAAATGTTAATAATCATTACACTTAATAAGTATCCAATGTAAAGTTAAATAGTTCTAGTATATTTTTTTAATGGCAAATACTTATAGCATATTTGGTCTCTCGATTAAGAACTTTCAAATCATAGTTCGGGTAAAAGTTTCTCTCTTGTAACTTTTTGTCCAAACCATGATTGAGATTTTGGAAAAACAATCATGTTATTACTATCCACAGTCCTCTATTATTAACCTATGATTGAATGCTGAGAGTGATCTATTACGGGTCAATTAAATTTTTTTTCTATTTTCTGATTAATGAACAAACTTGCTGAGCCCACCCGGTTTTTACTTAGTGAATGAAAATCTTACTGTCCAATTGCATTATGAGATTCTCTTCACACACAAAAAAATCAATCCAAGACGACAAAGTTATATTCTTTGACTCTCATTTAATCTTGATCAGACCCAAAAGCGTTCACTCTGTTGACCACGAGATTCGTTAATTATATTGTTCTCTATAACACACTCAAAATCGTTAGCAGAGGAAAAGTGGTGGTGAATGAGAAAAAAAGGCCTTACAAAGCCTTTTGATACTCAAGGCTCTTTCAAAGTCATGGAGCAAAGTTCTTCATCTCCTAGAAGCTCAAGACGCAGAGGCTTGCTTTCGTGTTGGGGGCGTCTCAAATTGAAGCTTCCGTGGACAAATAAAACGAGCACTTACAAAACCATTGGTGGTTTTGGGTATGACCCTTTAAGCTATGCCCAAAACTTTGATGAGGGATGCGTGGAGGGCGACGAACAATCTTCACGAAGTCGGTTCTCAGCTAGATATGCAGCCCCTTCAAGTTCAACAAAATCGCTTAAGTAATGATAAGATTGGAGCTTTGAAGGTAGGCTACTAAGCTAACATATATGTGTATTTCTGACATAAGTACTATTATCAGTAAGCTAATTTTCTGGATATCAATACGACATCTAGAGAATTACGTAGTAATATTTGGTGATTTTAGTTGTATTACTCATGGATCTGTATCTGAAAAAATATGAGAAATCATGGGGTTGATAATTGAAAATTTTAATTATTTTATTGGTGAATCTGGTGAAAGGATATTATATCTATTAGTGGGTACATTATTACATCAGTCAGATTTGCTGGAAATGTAATTGAGATCTCCCGTTATTCATATATCAATCCACATATGTATAAAATACGGGTTCAAAAAAATTTATTTGTGACAGATATAAGGTTTATACAGGGACTCATCTATGTTCTACATCGTATCTACAGCCAAAAACATCTCGAGTTAATGTTGATTATCAATACAAGCGTCCGGATGCTTGAATTAGTCCAGTGAAGAAAGCAAGCCATGTAGACGGGATTACGACTATCTCTTGCCGTTCTCACTTTGCCTACTAAGTTGTAATCATGTTTATACAAATTATTTCTGGTTGATGCAACTACAAAGTACAGAGAGCACTAATTAATCTTCTCCGGTGTATAATCAACTAGTAGTGACTTTGTACCCAACACCAAGAGAGATTGGTTATTCATTGGAATTATTTGAAGCTTTTGGTTGTTGAACTTGGTATTTACAATGGCTAACCATGATTTAGTGAGTTTACACATGTATGGCAAAATCATTTGTGAATTTTTTTTGTAATTGGATTTTATCTTTTAACTAGGTGTTTTTTCCCTTTTTTTTTTATTTGGGGGGAGATTCTTTAAAATAAGAGAAATGTTATTTGTATATAATATTTGTAGGACACCATACCTATATGCTCCAAATTATCATTGAATAGGATGGGGGACCTAAACCAAGTGAAATTTATACTTCATCTAATGGTAAACAGAAATATATTAGCACAATGTCCGACAAATATTATGCACAAATAATATTACTTCTAAACTAAGGTTTGTGAAGAAATAAAAATTTCTTCTCCGTTCAGCTAAATTTGCTTCCTATTTAGTGAAACAATTTCAAGTTTAAAAAACTCTCTGACAGTAGTTGGCTCTATGGTCCTATTAAATGTTAGAATTAAAATTTTAAAATTTAATTGAAATTTTATTTGTTCAGAATTAGAATAAACTTAGAATCTCAAATTTTATATTTGAGTTTGTCAAACGATTAAAATATCAATTTAAAGACGTGATTCAAAATTTAAATGTTAATATAATAACAATTTTTATAATATCATAGTAATTTTTTATTATAGAGAATTTTTCGAGAAAATTATTTATATGTAAAGTAAAAAAGCAGAGTTCAGGTAAATTTTTGTATTATAATAATTCTGTATTAAAATGATAAAATTTTTCAATAAACATAACTATTAGGAAAAAAAAAAAGAGACTTTAATGAGGAGAAATATTTTAATTTTAAGTTTTGAAAAAATGAAAAAAATTGATACGGATAGAAGATATATAATAAAAGGGAAAATCAATACTGACTGAATGAAGTAATTGGGTCTATAAATCCACTACCCCAATGCCGTTTTTGTTTTTTTTTTCCTAACTATGGATTTAAAAGAGAAGAGAATTATTGAAACTTTATTCTATATTATATTATATTTTCCTTAAAAATTGAATTAAATACTAATTACTTTTCAATTTTATAAAATTAGTTTATATAATTATAATTTTAACTTTACATGTTATCCTAAAAAAATTAAAATTAAAATTTTTAATTTTAATTTTAAACTTTATTTTCATAGTAAATTCCATGTGCAAAACATGGTGTTAGAGATTTTCATGTTCAAACATAAAAAGAATAAAGGAGTTAGAGACCAAATGCTTCCATTTATTCTCAAGTCTAGTTTGAATGAAATTTTCTAAAAGAATATTTTTTAAAAAAATAATTTTTTTAAAAAGATTTTTTAAAATACAAAAACTATTTCATGTTTAAATGTAAAATTAATTTATGTTTAGATGTAATATTCAAATACCTTAAAATAATTTTTTTTAAAGATCGTTTAAGAAAATAAAAATTATTTTATATTTGGATATAATATTAAAAAAAATTATTTTTAAATTTTTTTAATAATTTTATTTTTACTAAAAAAATTTACTCAAATATATATAAAAAATATACTTTTTAAATTAAATTTTTTTTATCAAAATAATGGCACCTAAAAAATCACTTGAACTTCTTGACATTACTGACCGTGCTGGCCAAAGGTCTTTCATCACTGAAGCGATTTTTCAGTTATCTAACAAGGAGACGACTGGCTTGTAAGGAATCCAAGCTAACAGTGGCCTAGAATTGCTTATAACCATTGTGTCCCAACAGCATCTGATTCGCCATGGATACCAAATTACCATCTTGAAACATCATTTGTATCACCAAGGGCGAAATTAGACACTTTTTATGGGAGTAATAAGTGTTTAATAGTTAATTTTATATAAAGAATAAAATATATTTTATAATTTTATTTTGATATAAAAATTTAAATATTAATCAAAATATATAGAAAAAAATAAATATTTTATGATCAAAATTAAAAAAAAAACACACACACACATGTTTGTGTGTGTGTTTTTGTTTGTGTTTAAGTATATGCTTAAATAAAGAGTTTATAAAAATTAACCTCAAATATTCAATTTACTTTGGCAATGTTCGACTACTAATCACTTTTGTCTCTAAGGTTATTGAAACTACAACTAAATTATGATTGCTAGCCTCTTTTTTTTTCCTCTCTTGCGGTGTAAATATAAAAAAGATTTAGCTTATATACATTATCAGTATTTTTTATATAAATATTTAATTATATATTATTATATTAATAAAAAATATTAAATTTAATCATCTATTATTTAAAAAGATTTACAATTATAAATATTTAATTAATAAATAATTATTTTTGTATAAAAAAATTGGAGGGGGCCAAATTTTAAAAAAAAAAAGCAAAATTTTTTACAACAAATTAAAATTTTTAGGGGGTCCACCCCTTTAGGTACATGAGGAGCCGCCGTATCACGGATGTGGACAGGTAAATATTTCTTTTATGCTGACTAGTACATTGACGTACCTATGTTTTTTCAATTTAGTGTAAATTTTAATAATTGAAAACTCAAATTTTAAAAATAAATTCAAATATATAAATAGTATAATTTTTAATAATTAATTTTTATTTTTGAAAATTTAAAAAGTGTTAGAAGTTATTGAATAATTTTGAATGTAATAGTAGAAGTTGTTTAGTTGAAGATATTTTACAATTTTACCCCTTTTTATTTATATTTAGTTGATTTTATGTATGGCAAAATTGGAAAAATAATTTGGACACTAGTTAGGGACAATTCCCATGTTAATGGCATAGATAATAATAAGTTCATAGTCTAAGTTAGAACACTTAATGGTCCTACATTACCTATTCTTGTTGTCCTACATTACCTATTCTCTTCAATTATATATTGTTTCCCCCTCACCTATCTCAATATTTCTTTTTTATAATTCTTCCGTCCTTCTTAAAAACACGTGGATATGGCAAAGCAGATCGTTCTTGCATTGTTCGGGCCTTGTGTAGCGTGAAAGGTCAATAAGATGATCAAACCGTAAAAAACCTTATTCAAACATGAAAAGAAGTTCACCGTGACCAAAAGGAAAATAAACTCAAAATTCAATAATAAATTAGACTTTTCAAAGCCAACAAGAGTTATACATAACCATAAATGAATTGCACTTTCATAAATAAAATTCAAATTTAAGAAAAGATAATTATTTGAAAAACCTTTTAATCGGGATAGTATTTAATGCACTAATCTCATAACAATTTCCTTAGACATATCTTAAAAAAAAAAATCATGAAAATTGTGAAAGATATTTGCCGTTGTATGACATTGTATTAAGGGCAATATTGGCAAATTATTTTTCTTCAGAAATTCTATAGGTTTTGCTTACTGTTGCTATCAATCAGAGACGCAAGACAGTCACTACAAATTGGCTTATTTAATTAATCTTTTGCCCATACAATGTTAATACTTGAGTTCAATTTTTTGGTTCTTTTGTTGGTAAATCATTCATAAGTACCTTTTATCTTTGTAAGCATTTAATAAATCCAAAGGTATGCCTTACTCTTAATAGGGGCGAGCCTTCATCTCAATAATAGTGTTCAAATCAAATTCAATTTGAATCAAAATTGAAAATCAATCCAAAATAATTTAGAACCAAAGAAAACTGGAAAAAATTGGTTTTCATTGACTCTTGGTCTATGAAATTTGATCTCAATTCAATTTGGTTTTCAATTTTACTTTTTAAAAACTGATCCAACTTAAATTCAATTGATAATATATTATATATACATATTTATATATAAGGAGTGTATCATACGAGAAGAGTGGTTTATTATGAGAGTGAGAGGAGTAAATCTGGGTCGTATAATCATATATGGATGGCCAAGATTTAAAGTTATTTAAAGGTTACATGATTACTTAAAAAAGTCATATGACTTTATGTTGTAATCTTGAACATTTATGTAAGATCAAATAGTCAATATTTGCTTCTCTCACTCTCATAATAAACCACTCTTCTCATGTGATACGCTCCTTTTATATACATATCTATAAGATGTTACATATATTACACATATACATGTATTTTTGTAATATTTTAATAATAATTTAATTTTATGTTCTTGTTACATCTTAATTTAATATTTTAAATTTCTAATTATCGGTTGATTCTTTTATTTTACTCAATAATTTTGAGTTTATACATGATTTTCTATTCAAATATTTTATTATGTATATAATTTGCTAGTGTTAGATATTAATATAATTTTTAGCAATTAGTTTAGATTTTAAATTTGTAAAATTTTATAAAAACATTAGTAAGTAATTTAATTTGATGAACTTCAAAGTTATTATTTTATATTTTAAAAAGATTTAATAAAAAATCAAAATCAACTGTTCCAATCCAAACTATAGTAAATTTTATTGTTTAAATTGTTGTTGTAAAATTAAACCAAACTAAACGACAGACACTCATACTCTTCAACTTATTATTATTATTATTATTATTATTATTAGTACAAAAAAGTGTGCAAGATGAGAGATAGATCTGTTTTACACAAAAGGTTATTTATTAATGAAAAATATTGAGGGAACTCACTTTTTGTAGGATATCGTGCCAACTCACCACTCATCCACCATTGGATGGGGTGTCACATCCCATCCAATAGTGGATGAATGGTAAGTTGGTATGGTGTCCTACAAGAAGTAAGTTCTCTTATCACTTCTTTTCATTAATAGATCAATTTAAGGCTCAACTCTGTTTTGTTATAGTAGAGTAAAACCTTTCAACATAGTATATAGGGGTCTTAGTAACAAACTATCATAACCCTAAGGACCAATTATTAGAAATCTTTGTCTGCCTTATCCCTAGCATTAGACACACACCTCTATGCCTCACTAATAGTTTTTTACCCCCGCTTCTAGCAGGATACACTCTAAGAGGAAGAGAAGAATTTAACTTGATTCTTGATGATTATTAGAAAATGACAGCTGGACATATTTTTTTTAAAATGACCTTTATTTTATATGTAGTATATTGATAAAAAATTACTGTAAAAAAATAGATGTGTAGATTAGGTGATTCTTGAAAATATTATTTTTAATAAATAATATGGAAAATAATGGTTCTAATTCAGTATAAGTGGGAAATAGTGATTCTAAGTAAATATAAGCTGTGGTCCAATAGGAACTAGATAATGGGATAAGAGTGTGATATTTATTATTTATTTTTTTATTTTCAAAAGCTCTAGATTTAAATTTAGAAAATTTTCGGGAAAGAGGTAGAATTGGGAAATAGAATGTTGGTATAACTTTCTGATTGTTTTTTAGTGTTAATTACACTTTATCCTTCTATGTATACTTTACCCCTTATATTTTAAAAATATGTATCTTGACCTCTTGTATTTTATCAAATGTACACTTTAACCTTTCTGTTAATTTTTTTATCAAATTTTTCACAAAAATATCACATGTTCAGGGTGTCGGGTTGCACATTTAGAAAAGTTCAGGGGGTCAATTCATATATGACCCAAAATTCAGGGGAGTATAATTCACTTATTTGAGGTAAAATACATATTTGATAAAATATAGGGAATTGGGATACATGTTTTTAAAATGTATGAGGTAAAGTGCACATGACCTATAATACTGAAGGTAAAATGCAATTAATCTTATTTTTTATTACGGTAGATTGGGAAAGAATATGCATTGATTTGAAGATGATTTTGAATTTGAAATTTAAATTTGTAGCAAATTGTATGAGTTGTGAAAAATACTTTCTATTTTTAGTCAAAGAAAATAAATTCTTAAAAAAATTGAAATTACTAGAAAATGACACTTGGACAAACTTTCCTTATAATGTCCTGTGTTTTAAAAATAGTATAGATTTTATTTTTGGTCCTTATAAATATGTTAAGAATCTTTTTTTGTCCTTATAAATATCACCACTTAACACATTGGGCTAATGCAATAGGTAGTAAAAATCTTACATTGAAAAAAAAGAGGGACCAAAAGCTAAGAAAGAATTTTAGAGAGATTAAAATAAAACAATCTATATTTATAGGGACTACATATATATTTAAGCCAAAGATAAAATATTATTCAAGTAAAAAGAAATAGTGGAGAGTGAATATTAATTAGGCAATAGGAAAAATTAATATAATAATTATTGATAACATAAACTTACAAATTTTTCCTAAATTATAAATTGATTTAGAAAACTATGGAAATGAGTTTTGTATCTAAAACAAAATGTGGAATTTGCTAACCTCTACACTTTAATACAGAGGTTAGCAATCCCCAAAATAGTTGGTCACAATGGAAATGGACTGTGAGCCAAGGCGAACTATACTTGTAATGTTAAGGATTTGAATACTGAACTTGTTATTTATTATTTTAGAGAAGATTTTATCCAACCATCACCCCCGGCTTGAAATTGTAGAAGCAATTCTTAATGCCAAAAATCCCTTATATATAACTGTGAAAGTAATTCTTAAGGGTCCATGCAAAGTATTTTATATTGATACCAAATCATATTTCATTATATGTGTGACTTTTTAAGTAGTTATTGTAAAAATCAATCACTTTTAATCGATATATCAATATATAATTAGATGAATATGTAAATTTTTTTATATTAATAATATATTAAAATTAAATCTTGTGTTATAACTATATATACTAACCATATTATTAATTTATGTTTCTTGTAGTTTTTTCTTTATTAGTAAATGAGTAGATTATCATTAAAAAGGAATTTCTTTAAACATCTAAATAATATAAAGGAATATTTATTTATTTTTTAAATATTAAAACCTATCTTTCTGGTATGTTATTAACTTGCATGCATTACAAAATAGAATGCAAGCTTTGGGGTGTTTATAACCTAACTTGACTCACCTAATAACCCACCCCGATTCAAAGTTTATTGGGCCAAATTTAGATTTTGACATTTTGACTTGATACATTTTTGGGTTGGATTCGAGCTATACTTCAGGTTGAGTTGGCCTAGCTCGAAGTCACATTATTTTTTAATAGTTATATATTTAAAAAATTACTAATAAATTATAAGATTGTAATACTTCAATTAATATATTTTATATAATTTGGTGTTATTTTTACATTGATATGATTTGTTTTGCAATGTGTTTCATAAAACATCTTTTTAATTTTATTTTTTACTTCTAAAATTTTATAACTTTGTTATGCATATTGTCCAAATTTATATATGTTATTTAAAGGCTAAGTTGATTCAATCATTAATCGAGCTATTATTGGGTCGAATTTGAATTTAAAACAATGATTCTGTCAAAATATCATTTCAGATTGGATCTGATTCGATTAAACCCAACCAAGCTTGTCATTTGTACTCACTTATGCAACTTAAGGTGTGAATGATGACAAAAAAAGTGTGAATATTTTTTTTTTTGTTTAGATTTTTTATCATATATGTAAAGGTAATAACAAAAAGTATCCCTGAGGTTCCATAATATTATACTTCATCTCAAACTATAATGAAAATTGCACTTCACCCTATCCATTAACCCTAACTAATATCTAAGTGAGAATATTATAATTAACCACGATTACATTTTTGTTTTTTTAAATACAAGCTACTGCTAAAAAAAGTAGCCATTGGAGACTAGATGGGATGCTTTATTATGAAGCAAAGAATTAAACACATTACGTAGATTTCTATCAAGATCAACACACATACAAAATATTATGTCTCTAAGAGATCCCTCTTATTGGCAATGGCAAAGCTCTTAAAGTTTGTTCCTCACCAATTCTCCATCATAAAGATCTGTTTCATTCATCTTTATTATCTCTTTATCAAATATATTAGCTGCGTGAGCTCACTCCTGATAAGTCAATGCAGCTCTCATCATATTTCTCCAAAATTTTCTTGTATATGCCATCTTAGCCTTATTTTGTGTTAATTACCCCAAATATTAAATTATCCATTTTCATTTTTTGGTAGAAATATTGAGTTATTCATTTAACATTTAGTATAAATTATATATATATATGTATGCCCAAAAGTACGTAGATGAAGACATTTGTGTTTACAATGAATTAGGTAAGGAAAAGTATGATGAGTAAAGGCCAAGAGTGTTATGATCTAGAATTGGTGAGGAACAAGCTTCAAGAGCCTTGCCACCACATGTAAGAGGGACCTTTTAGAGGCATAATATTTTGCATGTGTGCTGATCTTCTTAGTAATCTAGATAATGTGTAATTTTGTGCTCCACAATAGAGCATCCCATCTCCTCTAACAATTACTTTTCTTTAAATATAATCAAATCCAATCTAACCCTATCAAAACTATTAAATCGATCCAAAAAAATTGAAAACCAATTAAAATTGCAAAAACTTGGATTTGATTGGTTCTTGTTTTTAAAAAATTGCTCAGATTAGATTGGATCAAATTTCATATTTAATTTTCAAAGTCGATATACTCCAATGCAAACTGAATAATATTATATAATATAATATTTTATTATTAAATGTATACTTTTACTTATAATAATTTAATTTATGTATTATTTTCTCTTGAATATTCTTTTATACATATTAAATGACTTATTTTTGTTCTTATTTTTTATTCATTTTATTGACTTAAGTTATTTTTAGTGTATAATATTGTGATCTTAAAATTTTCTTTTTTCAAAAACTAATTAAATTGATCCAATTTAAACTAATAAAAATTAGATTATATTGGATTGAATTGGATTTAAAATTTAAATCAAATCAATTTAATCCAAATCGCTATATATTATATTATTTGGATTGGTTTGATTTTTCATTTAAAATCAATCCAAACCAAATTACGGATACCCCTACATAATCTATGAGAATTGCACTCCATTCCATTCACTAACCCCAACTAATAGCTCAATGAGAATATTCCTAACAAAATACTCTCATTAACCATGGTTGCATGTTTTGGAAAAAAAAAAAAAGCACAAGCTACTATTACATAAAAGCCCAAGTCACACTTTTGGTCCAAACTAAGCTCTCCAAGTTTTACAATTATGTGTATATATCATTTTTTGGTACAAATATTATAGATGAATTTTTCAAATAGAAAATATATATTGTAAATACTTTATTCAATCGTTAATAAGTATAAAGACAATTTTGGAGATAATAAAAATATTTCTAATATTACCCATACTATAATAGTTTTATAGTTGATGTTTATTGAAGAATTTTCTATTTTATTATATGGTTATATTAGAAAATTAAGAAGATAATTAAATGATGTCATCTCTATAGATGTATGATAGGAACCTGGCCATTATAGAGCTAAGAGAAGTAGAAACTCTAGTATATTAACGGAACCCAAGCTGATATCAGTGTGATGTCGATACTAGCACGAGTCTGGAAATATGAACAAGAAAGTAAAAGATACATTGAGTATTCGAGAAACCCAACACTTTTCCAAAGCTAATGGCCTTCTAATCTAATTTGTGCTTACCTTTTCCCATATTCCCCTTAGCAGTACACATATATAAACATTTTTCTCTCCAAATCCCACAAAATAGTCCTCACATTCCCTTTCCTATGCCAACTCAGCATAGTTAGTTACACAAGGATCACCCTTCATCCTCTCTCAACTCTGATACTCAACAATTACAACTAAGGCCTAATTGATAATTAGCTAAGTACCTAACAATACTCCCCCCCCTAAACTTCCACCTTGTCCTCAAGGTGGAACTCATGAGCTCCAATTATAGATTCTACATGACTTAATAATGAGTATAGGGTTAGGCTAGCCATGGCAGCTTTAGGTTCATCCTCAGCAAAAGAAAACTTAAGGAGAAATGAGATTGATCCATTTGTAGGTACTCTAGGACTTTGAGAACTAAACAAAGATTCCTACTCTCACATATGTTGGGAATTGAATAATGAAGGCTTGCAAAGAACTTGACATATAAAAGTGTCTCATGATTTGGAAAGTAAAACAATATTGTTGCAAAAGGATTTCTTTCTAGGTCCCAAATCTTGAAAAATAACGAGGAAAGTATTCTGGCAGTGTAGTAATCTCTGCCTGGATCCAACTCTTCTCCAAATAGAAAGGCAATTAAGCCTCTTGGAGCATTCTGACTTTGACAATGATCTGCACCTCGAAGGAGTTTTGGGGGCAATTACTAGTAAAGTATCAATAGGGACATTTATCTCAAAGAAAATGAATCCACAATTCATCTTTTATGCAATAGTCCTACTGTTTACCTGAACCTCCATGAGGGGTGTCTTCTTTTACTTCAACGCTTTCATTTTTCTGGCATAAATGTGAGCCAAAACCCAAATAGCCATTGCATACTTTTGTATTTGCTCTAGCTATGTCTTAATATTTTTCTTCCCTTCTTCAAATGCATACTGTTTTTAATACTTTATGAAAGCCTTCTTCTTGTTGCCAACACCATCAATTATAAATGTACCCTGATTCTCATCTACATCTTGGCCTGCAATAGGGTTTGGATAACAAGGAAACCACTCAACAAAAACTGAAATGTCTGGTAAAAGAGGCAATAATTTAGTTTTGGCCTCAAAATTTGAATTGTTATGTATAGTAAAAGGATGCAACATGGTCCAACCAATAAAGTGTTGCTTCTTGTCCAAATTAGGTCCCAACTAATCCTCAATAATGCCAAGCAAATCTCATCTCCCACAACAATGACAAAGGCTGCAAGCATGTTGTTTGTAACCAAATCTAGGCTAATTATACTATTTCTATTAGCAAGAAGTTGGCCATGAGTAGAATATAAGCTTTTAACTCCTCCACTATTGCAAATTAAAAGAAGGCCCTCACATTTCTATAAAAACAATCCTCTTCTGTTTCTTCATGTGCTTCTGTCTCAGAGTCCACTCCATAATCTTCAACGTCATTCCCCTCAACAATTTTGATAAATAAGTTCCACTTAATGTACAAATTGTAATTGGAATGATGAGAGTAGTTGGTATTTGAGATAGGTCGTTTGATAAACATTAAAGCTTCCATTCCCTCATCAAGACCATTAATAGTGTTTGAGCACAATGGGCCTTTCTTTTCAATAGATGAGTCAATAATACCATGGACCTTCAGGATTGAAAAGTAATTTAACCCCAATATTCCCTTTGATAATGGACCCAAATCATAGTCACAAGATTGAACAACACATTTGTAGGACTCTTTGAATATTAGAAGACCAAAACTCTCAACTTGTAAAACGTTGTCCTTAGTTCATTTAACAGCCATGTTAAGTTCAATAGTGCTAATCTTAGATTTTTGGGCTTTTCCTATTAGGTCAAAGAGACATATTTGTTGAAATTCCATCCTTACCCTTTGTTCCTTCCTTGCACTGCTACTAAAAGGTAGACTTTCTGCGGTCACTATCTTTGCTAGCTTTTCCATTGTTTCTATCTCAGCCTCGCTTGAATCAAGTAGCTGTAGTGGCAGACGTTGGTCAACACTCTTGCCCCCATCTTCATGACGTGACGCTGTACTCATGCAAACCATGCTTGATGGTACTGTTGTCCTCCTCCCATGATCCATTCCGATCACCATCTTTCCAACATACTTATTCGGCAAACCTCTTCGAAGGAGACCCCACCTCTTTCCATACTTGTATGAGGCAGCATTGCTCCATCTCCTTGGGTGCCACCTTCTCTCCATCTCTTAGGTTATGCCATGGAAGTAGTTGCACCCATCCTCACTCTGTACAACTCAAAGAGTGGTTGCTAGTCCCAAACTCCTCCTTAGTCACACTAAGGTGTTTCTGCCCTTGCTCCTTTATCATGGACTGATCAATCTTCAATTTTGGTGAGATTTCTTCCTTTTCTACTATCACCTCAATAGGATTTGAGTTTTGGAAGAGGTGGTCAACTCCCACTTCCTAAACTTCATCTTCCTCAAATTCAGTTAGCTCTCCCCCTTTCTTCACTATCTTCCTCTTCCTCCTTTTTTTCCTGCTTGATTTCAGGAAGCATAGGAAATACAGAAATCCAAAGTATTATGGTAGATCTCCTTCTTCTCCTCCATGACCCAACTTCATTGTCCTCCTAGACTAGTAGTTGACGTCGCCTAGGTCGTCTTTTTTCTCACCATCATCTTGATTTCTTTTGGCCTCTGCCTTATCCTCTTATGCGATTTTTTCAATCTGATTCAAATGCAACAGCTTGCATGGTTTCTGACACAGGGCTCCCAAGATTGGAAGCTTTGATAGCAGTTGATAGGAACCTGGTCATTATAAAGCTAAGAGAAGTAGAAACTCTAGTATATTAATGGAACCCAAGTTGATATCAGTGTGATACTAGTATAAATTTAGAAATATGAACAAGAAAGTAAAAGATACATTAAGTATTCGAGAGACCTAACACTTTCCCAAAGCCAATAGCCTTCTAATCCAATTTCTGCCTACCCTTACACACACACACACACACACACAAGTATTTTTCCCTCCAAATCCCACAAAATCCTCCTACATCTTCTCTCCTATGCCAATTCAGCATATTTAGTTACATAAGGGTCACCCTTCATCCTCTCTCAACTCTCATCCTCAACAATTACAACTAAAGCCTAATCCATAATTGGCCAGGTACTTAACAATGTATTGATTGAATTAGGTTTAGTCGAGACTATTGTGGTAATAATTTGCGGCCAAAAATTAGATAGATTGGTGCATTAACTTGAATTATATCTTTATGATTTTTTGTTTCTTTAAAAAATTTTCTCACTTAAGTTTTATATCAAATAAAACAATTTTTCTAATATAAATATTAATTTATATTATAGAAAGAATACTAAAATATTTTACATTGCATACTAGGTAACATAGTCGTATTTTTGTCATAATTTATTTATTAATATAAGAGTTTAATTTCTATAAACTGACAATATGAAATAATTTTATATTTTCAATTAATAAAATTGTAAGAAAGTGCCAAATTATTGTATGTAGTTATCATAGTAGGTACTTATTACCATGACATTATGATTTGAGTTTAATTTCTACGCATTGACGGTGTAAAACAACTTTACACTGTATACCAATAGAAATTTAAGGATTTGCCAAATCATGATGGGTAACTATCCACAATTGCGGCAACAATGTCGTTAAGGAGGGCACCATAACCACAATACTGCGGTTGCAATTGTGGCTGCAGAGCGCAATTTAAAACCATGCTATCCACTATAATAACCATCCACTATGATTTGGTAAATTCTTGAATTTCTATTGGCTGACAGTGTAAAATTGTTTTACATTGCCAATATATGGAAATTAAGCT
Source organism: Pterocarpus macrocarpus (assembly GCA_031439585.1). Taxonomy (NCBI): domain Eukaryota; kingdom Viridiplantae; phylum Streptophyta; class Magnoliopsida; order Fabales; family Fabaceae; genus Pterocarpus; species Pterocarpus macrocarpus. The sequence continues at coordinate 14,360,474 of CM062514.1, forward strand.
GTTATCATTTCTCCTTAAATAGATAACAAAAGAATTCAACTTTAATACACTGTTAATGTGAAATAATGCATTTAAATTAATCTCTAAATAAGATATTAAGAATTTAATTTTAATGCACTATTAGTGCAACAAAAAATTTATATAGATATTCAATCATATATTATCACATCATCAAAATTAAACTCAAATATTAATTTATTTTATTTAACAAATACCTTTTTATAGAAAAACTTACGAGTAAACTCCTAAAGTGGTCTCTATTGATTTTCATTTTAGAAAAATTAGTTCTTAATAAAAATAAACTGACAATTGGTCCCTAATCTTTAAAATGTCGAACAAATTAGTGTCTAACAAAAATAAACAGGCAAATTGGTCACTAGCCTTTTAAAATATTAGACAATTTAGTTCCTCTATTATATTTCTTTAGTAAATACTGTGACGTGACCTATTAAATACTTGATGTAGCACGATTATCTCCGACTCTATCATCCAGTCACTCCTATTTATTAAAACCACATAATTTTTGGTCGATTCCTAAGCAAATATGTTGAATTTTATGTTCTGAGATGATATGCAAACAAGTCTTTCTATTAAATACTATAATATGGCTTGTTAGGCAGTTAACATGACACTATTATCTCCCATCTTATTATTTTAGTCACTCCTATTTATTAAAATGATGTCGTTTCGAAAAACTCCTATTATTTGCATATTATATCAAAACATAAAATTCAATATATTAACTTGGGAATATATAAAAAATGACGTCATTTTAATAATCGATAGTGACTAGAATGACAGAATGGAAAATAGTGGTGTCATGTCAACTATTTAACGAGCTACGTCATAGTACTTAATCAAGAAACATGATAGAGAGACTAAATTATCTGATATTTTAAAAAATTAAGGCTTTTAAAAGATTACGGACTGATTTGTTCAATGTTTTAAAAGGTTATGGACCAATTTATTAGTTTATTTTTGTTAAAACTAATTTGTCCAATGTAAAATCAATAGGACCACTTGAGGGTTTACTCAAAATTTAATACAATTTTCTAACAATAACTAAAGAGTAAACCCCAAATCTATCCTTGACAATATTCTTAGTGGACATATTGGTCTCGGACAAAAATAATTGGTCCCGTGGTTCGTCGCAATTACAAAGTTGACTACTTTGGTCCCTGACAAATACAAAATTGGGCACCCATAATTTTTAACTCACTTGCAATCAGTAAAGAGTTTGATTTGAAGGTAAAATGATTTCTGGAACTTCTCTCACTCTATCTCACGTATCATCATCTAGACTCACAGTTTGAATAGCTTGAAAAAAAAATTCTCTAAATATATCATTTTAATCTATCAAAATATTTTAAAATAGTGTATTTAATGGTTTTTTTTTAAATTATATAAACTGTATGTTTAGAAGGTATCATATAAGATGATATTAGAAAAATATTAGTCATTATTTTACTTGCATATTTTTTACCAATTACAAGTAAATTAAAAGATTATAATATTCAATTTTTACATTATCAGAGACCATATGCTTAATTATTATTTCTTGGTTAAAGACTAATTAATATGTACAATGAAGAAATTGTCAACGGACAGATACAGGGACTTAGAGCATCTCCAATGCGAGACAACTCCAATCCCATTTTGTCAGATGGGCCACGAAGTGGGACTAAAATGGGACGGAGGCCACCAAAGCTCCATTGAAGCAATGCCAAGAATTGGGACGAGTCCCAGGTGGGAGGGATCGAGCCCAATTCCGCCTCTTCCATTCCTTTACAAACACATGGCACACTTATGCAATTTTATTTTTTTATTTATTTATTTTTGCTATTGTAATATATATGTCATATTTTTATGTTATTTATTAATATGTGAGACTAAAATGGAACTAAAATTGGGATCTCTTATTAAAGAAAAAATTTCACTTTTATCCCAATTTCTTTTTTTATGACACATTATTAATGTGACATATAATGAGACAAAAAATGGGATCTAAATTGGGACTCTCCATCGGAGACGTGCTTACCTCATCTCAATTTTGCAAAGCCTGCGACCGCCGTGATAGTAGTTGGTAGTGACGCCGCGCCCATTTGTCGATGCCTTGCTCACTTTTCGATTCGCGCAAACCCTAATTATAGTATTATAGTATTATTGTAGTAAAAATATTCTACAAATCAAAATCACCACCAACCCCCCCTCTCCTCACTCACCCACCCTTGACACAGCCACCAACCCATATATATACATATCCACCAATTATGCCACTCTGATCCATTGCTCCTTATTGCTGGAAAGTGAGTGAGAAGAAAGAAACAACGAAGCGATGGCCATGGCTCTTCGCAGGCTCTACACCACCTTTAACAAACATACCTCACCTCTCGCCAACGCCGGTTCCCTTTATCGCATGGTATCCATTTCCTCCAAACACAAAAGAAAAACTTTCAAAACGGGTTAGTTTATAAATCTTCGTTCTCTGTTTGGTTTGCAGTCTTCTTCGCTGTCGCCGCAAGAAAGAGACAAAGCTCGCGCCACCGTAAGCCCGTTTCGGATCCTTCTTTCTCTTATTTTTGCAAACTGAATTTTGCGATGCTTCATTTTCGTTGTCACGTTTCGTTCGCGTGTTTGGGAAATATGAAAAAGAAAAAAAAAAAATTGCTTCTGAAAATCGCAGTGGGTGAAGCAACTCAACGAGCCTCTCGAGGTCATTGATCCTGAGATCGCGGACATAATCGAACTCGAAAAAGCTCGTCAATGGAAGGTACGTCGATCTAAGGGCGTGTTTGGTTTATAAGGTTCACACCATGATTTGCTCCGATGGAAAAGTAGCCTCTTTATTTTTCACATCTGAGATTGCAATATAACTCAACTCGATTTTACCAAATATATATTGAAATGAATTGAAAGCGACTTTTCATCTTTCTATAAAATGAAATCCAAATATACTGTATTTTTGTTTTTTGTTTTTTGTTTTTTGTTTTATGTTTTTTGAAGAATCAAACTAAGAATCACGTTTTGATTTGTAGGGGCTGGAACTCATACCTTCGGAGAACTTCACGTCGAAGTCAGTGATGCAAGCCGTTGGATCGGTCATGACGAATAAATATAGCGAAGGGTATCCCGGTGCTAGATACTACGGAGGAAATCAGTATGTGGATCTGCTTATGAATGTTTCTTTGTCTCAAAATTATGGTCCTAAAATCATAAATTTATATAGGTTGGTGTGTTGATTTTGGGCGTTTGTCCATAATGTGTTAAAAGGTACATTGACATGGCCGAGACCTTGTGTCAGAAGCGTGCACTTGAAGCTTTTAATTTGGATCCAGCAAAATGGGGAGGTACATAGCTGCAAACTGCAGAGGCATCTATGATGCAATTTGATTTTTTTTTTTTTTTCAATTATATTCCTTTCGACCCTCATGTTTTGTAAGTGTTCCAATATCTATTAACAATTGGTGGCTGAGAATTAGCCATGAACTCACTAACCTAAAATTTATTTTTTTCATATTTTTATTTATAAAGAAATTGAACACGTGGCTTATCATGACGGATGTTGACTTCATTCCCTAGCTTGTTGGTTTTCTGTTGGTAAATTCTCAATTTTGCTTGTGGATTAATTTATTTGTTTTTTTAAAAATATGATGGCGCATTTATTGGGAACAGGAAGTAATTATTTTTCTACTAACAGCATAAGCTTGCAAACCAAATTTTGTTGCTGAATGACAATGGGGTGAGCATTTGAAATACTTAATTCAATAATTCTTATTTCAAAGTTGGCTAGAAAGCAGTTCTTTTTCTTTCCTTAACTCATCAAAGAGAGTAGTATATGCTTTGAGTTCATCATTCTCTTAAGTAAGATGTATTTTTCGGTAGAACGTTAATCTTATCCCCTTTTATAACATTGGACGAGAACCTTAATACCTATGCTTTTCTAGACAAAGCTTCTTCTAAGTCACTATGACCATGCCATGGTTGTTTCACTTGTACTGGTTCCCCTTATGTAATCATCACTTTTTTCACATTGCAGTTTTACATCTGATGTTAGTAATTTGTTTGTCAAGTGATAATCCTTGTGAAGTTGTTAATCTATAGGAGGATTGTTTCAATACATTCCTGATTGCATACAAGTATCAAGTATATTTCAAGTACTTAACATATGGACATCTGTTTTGAACTAAAATAATATCTCAACATTATTTCTTTGTGGGTGAAATTCACTTCTCTAACTGGAGAATCTATAGAATAATTGATGTTCTCTTGCTGCTTTTGATTCATTTCATGTTAGCATGCTTGTTGGGTAAGTGGTTTGTTTTTCTTTGGATTAGCTTGTGCTATTCCTTTCAGTGGATCATTCATCTATGCCTTTTCTACTATTTCCCTCTACAACTTAGGTGAACAAATTTTGATCATATGCTTTCTTGGAGGTCTTACATACTCTGCTTTTGACAGTCAATGTGCAGTCATTATCTGGATCCCCTTGTAATTTCCAAGTTTACACTGCTTTATTGAAACCTCATGACAGAATTATGGCACTTGATCTTCCCCATGGTGGGCATCTATCACATGGCTATCAGGTTAAGTTTTGCTTCTGATTATTATTTATGGTCATTGCACCTGTTGCCTTGAGTTGATGGACATAGCAAGTCTGAAATAAGTCATGCTGAATGAATGTTGTAGCTATAGCTCATATTAAGTTTTGTTTGGCCTAATTAGCTATGTAAGTGAACAGTATATGTAAAAGAAGGATTCATTATGATGGAAAAAAGTACAAGATATGAATCCTACTGAGGATACAAAAGCCCATGTAGTAAAGAAAGAAAAGAAAAAGACCATCTCGAAAGAACAATCATACCCCTTTGCATGTCACACCTAGAAACAACCTAAAAACCCATGAGCAATAACTAACAAGGAAGCTAAGAAAGCAACCCTTTACAGCAAAAAGGTGAGGGAGGAAGAAATTTATAGATAAAGTTCTGATATCATATTCCATCCAAATGGACTTTTCTAAACTGATCTTAGTTATATTAATACAAAGACTGGATGTTATCTAAACAAATTTCAATAGAGCCAAAACATTTCTGAACATATCTGCATCTTCCAGAATTGAAAGAACAATAATGTCTGCAAACTGGAAGTGAGAAAACTCCTCACACTTTGATCTCACCAAAAGACTTCTATTCATACTTCACTCACAATCTTTCATTAGCATTTCCCCTTACTATCTCTTTTCATTATTGTACACGTGTGTAAACTATGGACTGTAGAAATCATTTTGATAGCCTTAGAGGCTCAGACATAGGTAGAATTTTGTTTTCTGGTTCTACTTCAAAGTGCCCCTTCATTTTACACATTTGTGGATCTATATTCACATTTTATTTTGTTGCTAAATCATTGATTTATAAATATTTTATTCCATTATCATTGCTGAATGCCGACTTGTGTCAGTTTAGTATTGTCTGGAGGAAGTGGCAACTCTCTATGCCAAATGATGTCATGCCTGAAACTTTCATGTAACACATGTATTTGTAGGAGTTTGGGATGCTTTGGTTATTTGCTTATTAAAAATATTACAAGTTATTAATTATATGTTTCTCTTATGCAGACTGACACCAAGAAGATATCAGCTGTATCTGTATTTTTTGAAACAATGCCATACAGATTGGATGAAAGCACTGGTTATATTGATTATGACCAGGTAGGCAGGTACCATTATATTTCTGTGTTGTGGATATTTCCTTCTAATCAGTGAGAATCTTCTCTGCAGTCAGCACTGCTTCTATTTCAAATTCAATTACTGTCACTGGTATCTTTGCCAATGGGTTAAATATTTTCTCATTTGGTGTTTAATTTAGGATGTATCTTCAGAGATTATGGTGTTAGTCATTAGCCTATAGCATATTGGAAATCATGAATTTTAGAGATATGGATATCAATTTTGACCAGTTGCTTTTTTGAGTTTTCAGTTTTTGATGCTAATAATTATTTCGCCGGATTGAAAAAAATTGCACATCATGTGTCATTACATTACATGTTCTTATGCCAATACATGCTCGTTCTGATCTTTCAAAATTTAATCATTTCATGCTCAGGTTCAAAATATTTTGTCTTCCTAGTACCTGATTGCCAACAGCATTCATCATTCTGCCATCTATTATTGATTATTACATTAAGTTTTCCTTGCAAATGGGGGAAAAAACAGTTTTCTGAACATGTTGAAGAGTTAGATTTGCACTTATTCACAAAGATTATGCTCTTTCTTGTATACTGTGGGTTTAGACTTGTCTATAATGGCTTTACGTATTTAATGTCTGCAGTTGGAGAAAAGCGCTGCACTTTTTAGGCCAAAATTAATAGTTGCTGGTGCAAGTGCTTATTCTCGCCTTTATGATTATGAACGAATTCGCAAGGTAAACTATATCTGATAACAAAAACTTATATATTTGATATTTATAACGATTCAGTGGTGATGACATTGTATATTTTACACTCTTTTTATAGGTCTGTGATAAGCAGAAGGCAATTATGTTGGCTGATATAGCACACATAAGCGGATTGATTTCTGCAGGTGTTATTCCTTCTTGTTTTGATTATGCAGATGTTGTAACAACCACAACACATAAGTCACTTCGTGGACCACGTGGGGCTATGATCTTCTTCAGGAAAGGTGTAAAAGAGATAAACAAGCAAGGGCAGGAAGTGAGTCTATTTCTAAATTTATTGCTATAAGGGAAAAGGAATTAGAAAATAGGGTAAAATATATTTCACCCCATGAAGTATAGTCCCATCTCAGCTTGCTGCCCTAAAGTTTTTTTGTTATCACATGCTTGATTTTTCACTTAAAATCCAACATGAATGTGGTTAAGTAATAAAAGCAATACTCTGGGGCTAAGTTGAGAAAGGGCTATATACATCAAGGAGGTAATATGTAATTTACCATAACAAATATAAGTTCTCTAATTGCAGTAGTTGTAGACAGTGTTCATCAATGATTCATTTGCTGAATTCCATCCTACAGGTGTTGTATGACTACGAAGATAAAATAAATCAGGCTGTTTTTCCTGGACTGCAAGGTGGTCCACACAATCACACTATTTCAGGCTTAGCAGTTGCACTGAAGCAGGTTCTTAAATTGATTAGCCAAAGAAACTATTTTGTCATCATTGTTTTCCTAGCAAATATCAATATATATTTTTTCTATAAAAGCTTAATAATCTTTCTTGTGCATCTTTTGTTGCCAGGCTGATGTAAGTTCAATTCTTTTTTCATTTCTGTAAATGTAGGCTATGACGCCAGAATACAAGAATTACCAAAAGCAAGTTGTCAGTAACTGCGCCACATTTGCACAGGTAAAATGAACGCTTTTTTAATGGTGTGAACCAGTTCTGTATAAAGCTATTGCAGACTAGTTATTACATGTATTTTCTACAAATTGTTTGGCCTGACTAATTTGAACGTAATAGCTGACTTTGCTGTGTTGATTGAACTTCAGAGTTTGCTAGAGAAAGGCTATGACATTGTATCTGGTGGAACTGATAACCATTTATTGTTAGTGAACTTAAGAAACAAGGTAAATGGTTTTTCCTCTGAAAATTTCTTGGTCATGTTTTTATTTCACGGAGAATTCAACATTGTGCCAAATTGTTTGTACATGTTAATAAACTAGTTCAGGACAACCTCTTTATGCTAGGTTTAAATTTACATTGAGTACTGAGAATGGAAATAAGCTACTAGAAACATCTCAAGCCTTTATGAAGTATTTTCTTCTTGAGCTATACCAGAACCTTCGAACAAATCAACAAATTCCCCAGTGTTTGAGAAATAACCAATTTATCTTATAGGGTGTTTCCAGTGTTGAGATCTGGTACTTTAGGTATACTTTTGGTTACCCTAATTGCGAAAGATGTTGGAGTTTATAGGGTTTGTTTTGATGTGTAATATTTATGTTTAATATCATCAATGGCATGCTGTTTGACAGGGCATTGATGGCTCAAGGGTTGAGAAGGTGTTAGAAGCAGTTCATATAGCAGCCAATAAAAATACTGTTCCAGGGGATGTGTCTGCCATGGTTCCTGGAGGCATCCGCATGGGTATAGTCTCTCTCATCTTTTTCCTGCCTATTAATGGAGCTATGATTACATGTTGAGTAAGATTATTTTGTCTTGATTCAGGGGCCCCTGCTCTCACATCTAGGGGGTTTCTTGAGGAAGATTTTAAAAAAGTAGCTGAGTTCTTTGATGCGGGAGTCAAGTTAGCCTTACAGATTAAGGCAAATTCCAAAGGTTGACCCTGCATTACTTTCCTGCATCTTTTTCTATGTCATGATCTTTGAAGGCATGGCAAGGTATCTTAGCTGTCTTGCTCACTCACTCTTTTTATTGATTATTTTATGTGCAGGTACAAAGTTGAAGGATTTTGTGGCAGCTATGCAATCAGATGCATTTCAATCTGACATTGCTAAGCTCCGTCATGAAGTTGAGGAATATGCCAAGCAGTTTCCCGCAATTGGTTTCGAGGTGGAGACAATGAAGTATGGTAATTGAAGATGTCATAGCACTTCCTTGGAAGTTTTAATGGAAATTTCTGGGATTAATAACCACTTTGAAGTGTTGCTGAACGGATTTGTACCTGAGTCATAGGTGCAATTTTGAATTATATTGTCAATGGCTGAAGTGAAAAAAGGGAAAAATTTCCCTTCAAGGATGAATTTGTAGGGTTTAGCATTTTCTTTCGAAGTTGAGAAAAATTATTATTGAGTTGAAGATGAAAATTCCTTTCAATTGTCAATGTTGTTGTGTGTAGCCAAAATAAGGTTGCGCATTTGTGGTATTTTGCTATTTACTTAATTTGTGCTAACTTTCAAAGTAAATTACTTCAACCTCGCCTGAATTTATACCCCTCAACTTCTAAAGTTTGCATGCATTAAGCATAAAGCCTGAGAGATAAAAATGTGTCAAGAATCAAAAGCCGAATCCGTTTGGAAAAATTTTTAAAAAAGGGATTTCTTTTTTTAAATTTTTTTTAGTAGAGCTTTAATTTTTAGAAAAGGTTATTTTGTATTTGGATAGACACATGAAAGTATTGTTAATTATTAAAAGTATTTATAAATTTGTTTAGATACAAAAAAATGAAAATATTTTTTTATAGTTAAATTACAGAAAATATTCAAAAAGAAAAAAGAGAAGTAAAATTGATAAGAAATAAGAAAAGAATAATATATATTATAGTTTTAATTAAAGATAAAAAATATTTTTAAAAGATAATTATTAAAAATTATTTTTATTTTTATTTTTTTTTAGAAGTTAGGTATTTTTAATTTTTTTTAAAAAATAATAAATTAATTTTTTAAAATTGAAGTATTTTTTTTTAAAATTATATTCAAATATTTATAAAAATTTATAAAAATATTTAAAAAAAATAAATATTTTTTTCTTAAAAAAAAAGCCAATTCAAACCGACATACGCTAGGGTATAAAACATCAAAAGTACATCTTCTGCCTCGAATCCTACCCTCTCTTGTGATTAGTACCTGAGGCAGGGAGCTGATCACTTCACTTGAAGGGGTTCTTCTCTCACGTTTGAAGTGCACCACAATCAACGGCAAGCTTCTCACTAGAACTAGCAGCTAATTAAATGGCTACAGCTTCATCTCATTCTACATACAGCGTCATAAAATCTTCACCCAGCGAGTGGCTTCGCATCTAAAATTCGAAAATGGTGTTATTAGAGTGATTTTGTTCTTGGTACTATTGTCAAAGGTGAAAGTTTTAATATTTCAGTCTGCTTTTCATTTCACTTGATCCATGGAAAGTTAAAACTAACAAAATTTAAGGGTCTGATTGCTTTCTGTTTTGATTTCCTATTTTGATTTCTTGTGTTTCTTTTTTTCAGAAATCTATGAAAGAAATAGAAAAAATAATGAAAACAATAAAATCTTATGTGCTGTTTGAAAAGTGTTCTGTAAAATAATTTTTAATTTTTAAAAACAAAAAACTAAAAAAACTTGTTTGGTATATTATTTTTTTTGGTGTGTTGTTTTTAAAATTAAAAAACAGAAACTGACTTTTAAAAACAAAAACTAGAAAACAAGTCAGAGTTATTTTGGTTTTTGTTTTAAAAAATATTGAAAACACAATGATATCTTATATAATTTTGTTGTTGTATTGGATATGTTCTCATTCCTAGGAATAAAATTGACAAAGAGATTAAAGACATGTGACACATATCTAACAAAAAGCCCCGTTATTTGAACCCCTAAAAATTGAGGGGTCCATCGACATATCACTTTATTAATCGTTAAAAATTAATTTTATTTATTTTTAATTTTTTTAAAAATATTTTTACATCAAATCCATCAATTGTCAATGACTATGTCGTGACAACCGATATACATTTACCATTTCTCCTCAATAAAATGTGTGCGTCTTAGCGGCATATGTATATCATTGGTTCATGTAGAAAAATTATTTTGTGAGTTTTCAAACAGTTTTTTTGCTTTTTACTTTTTAAAAATTGGTTTATGAGCATTGCTGCTAAGCAAATTTTGTGTTTTTGTTTTTAAAAATTGAATTTAATTTTTTTAAAAAACTAAAAAACAAAAACAAAATCAAACAAACCCTTATTTTTTGTTTTTATTTTTCTTTATTTTTCATAAAATTTTGAAAACAAAAAATACAGAAAATAAAAATAGAAACTAAACATGTCCTAAAGTTTTTTAATTCCAAATATGTAGGGGGCTAAGTATTACAAAATAACTTTATCATATTATAGTTAAAAATAACTGAAATAATGAGATTATTTGCAATTTATCTTTAAATTTTATTAAAGTATTTGACAACTATTTGAGAAATATTTTTGATAATGTAATAATACATTATTAAATTATCATTGCTGATTAATGAAGCATATAAGCTTTTGGTTTATATGATATGGCTTTATTTTATTTTATTTTATTGGTACTACTGAAATAAATAAAAGCCAAAATAATTTATTTTTATTTATTCTACATGCGTATCAGTACTCTGCGATTGGCTGACATTGGATATTCCCGTTCCCTTCCTTTCCGCAATTTTTATCCAAGCAAGAGCAGGATGTCTATTTCTAAACCAACCCAATCAATCATGCTAGCACGAGTGAGTTTCTGCCATTATTCCTCTTTCCTTCCTTCATAGTCAATAGTCATAGCCTGCCATGGCTTCGTTTCCTTCTGGTGCTGTCATTGCAACTCTTAAGCTCCACCCACAACTCAGAAAACACCCGCCAACCTCCTTTCCCGTAGAAAAGGTACTCTCTATTTCAGTTGCTGATTCATAATATCTCTTTCATATCTTATAGCAACAAAATGCATCTTTTTGTTTGGCTTTGGTTCTTATTTATATTAACTCCATTTTTATATTTATTATTTTGGTGCGTTGTGTGGGCATTTTTCTGTAGATTACGTAACTACTTTATCTAACCAACTAACCAAGCCTTTGGTTGAAGTGTTTCGACACTTCTTTCCCTTAATCAAAGTCTTAGTTTCGAGTCATTGTGAACGTTAAAAAAAAATAAAAAATTGAGAGTTTTACCTTATAGTAACTAACTAATTCTAATTCTATTGCTCTCTTCCACTTAATTCGATATTAAGTTATTAACATGCATTTTATGCTTTCAGAGTCCAAACATTTCTTTGCAGAAAAGCAACTACTTCACGCATTTGGGTCCCAAGTACCTGGATTTTCGTGAAGCAGTTTCCTTAACAAAAGAAGGGGAAGAAGTATACTCGTCTTTCTATGTTCCCTTGTTACAAGATTGCTTAGACAGGAGCTCTTTTTCGGATACACAAGTTGTTCATGGTCATATCATTAAAACCGGTACCCATGAAGACGTTTTTGTCATGTCATTTCTGGTCAACGTTTATGCTAAATGTGGCCACATGGAGGATGCTCGCAAAGCCTTCGACAACATGCCCAGAAGAAATGTGGTGGCTTGGACCACGTTAATGGCGGGTTATGTGCAGAAAATGCAGCCAAAGCGTGCCATCCATCTGTTTCAGGAGATGTTGCATGCAGGGAGTTATCCGTCCAATTACACTCTTGCTATAGCTCTAAATGCTTGCACATCACTGCAGTCTGTAAAGTTAGGGGATCAGTTCCATGCTTACATAATCAAATACCAAATTGACTTTGATACTAGCATTGGCAATGCAGTTTGTAGTTTATACTCCAAATGTGGCAGATTGGAATTGGCTCTCAGAGTATTTAGGAGAATCAAAGAAAAGAATGTTGTTTCTTGGACTGCTGCTATTTCTGCTTGCGGGGACAACGGTGAGGCTATGACAGGTTTAAGACTTTTTGTTGAGATGCTTTCTGAGGACATACAGCCTAATGAGTTCACTTTAACTAGTGTCTTGAGCCAGTGTTGTGAGATTCTGTTGTTAGAACTTGGGACTCAGGCTCATTGCATGTGTACTAAACTTGGGTATGAATCAAACCTGCGTATTAGGAATTCTTTATTGTATTTGTATCTCAAATGCGGTTGCATTTACGAGGCTCGAATTTTGTTTAACGGAATGGATGATGCCAGTTTGGTTACTTGGAATGCGATGATTGCTGGGCTTGCACAAATGATGGAACTCACAAAGGATAGTCTTTCTGCTTGCCACGGTGGAATCGAAGCACTCAGCCTTTTCTCCAAGTTGAATCGGTCTGTCATGAAACCGGATCTGTTTACCTTCTCAAGTATCTTAAGTGTCTGTAGTAGACTGGTGGCTTTAGAGCAGGGGGAGCAAATTCATGCTCAGGCCATCAAAACTGGGTTCTTATCAGATGTGGTTGTGGGGACTTCACTGATTAATATGTACCATAAATGTGGAAGCATTGAGAGGGCAAGCAAAGCATTTCTAGATATGTCTACTAGAACTATGATATCATGGACTTCCATGATCACAGGCTTTTCACAGAATGGCTGGTCTCAGCAAGCGTTGCATCTTTTTGAGGATATGAGACTAACAGGAGTTAGACCAAACCAAGTCACTTTTGTGGGTGTATTATCAGCATGTGGCCATGCTGGCATGATCAGTGAAGCCCTCAATTACTTTGAGATTATGCAGAAAGAATACAAAATTAAGCCTGTGATGGACCATTATGCTTGCTTGGTTGATATGTTTGTGAGGTTTGGACGGCTAGATGAAGCTTTCAATTTGATTAAGAAAATGGATTTTGAGCCTAGCGAGTCTATTTGGTCAAACTTAGTAGCAGGTTGTCGAAGCCATGGGAATCTGGAACTGGGGTTTCAAGCTGCTGAGCAGTTACTAAATCTTAAACCGAAAGATACTGAGACATATGTATTATTGTTGAATATGTACCATTCTGCTGGGAGATTTGAGGATGTTTCTAGGGTGAGGAAGATAATGGAAGAGCAGAAAGTTGGAAAATTAGAAGATTGGAGCTGGATTAGCATCAAAGACAGAGTGTATTCATTTAAACCAAATGACAAGGCATTCCCACAGAGTTCACTCTTATATGAATCATTGGAGGATTTACTTGCAAAAGCAAAGAATCTTGGTTACGAGATGCTGGAAACAATGGAAATAAATAATGAGGAGGAGGAGGAGGAGGATGAGGCATCCTCCCCTACCATTTATCACAGCGAGAAGTTGGCCATTACATTTGGGTTGGAGAACTTGCCAAATTCTTCACCAATAATAGTTGTCAAGAGCACTTCAATGTGCAAGGATTGCCATAATTTTATTAAGTACGTCTCAACACTGACTGGTAGGGAAATCATTGTTAAAGATAGCAGGCGGCTTCATAAATTTGTCAATGGACAATGCTCATGTGGGGATTTCGGTAGTTTTTTCTGAAATCCTCTAAGCAGCATCTAAAATTGCATGAGTTGGCTATCAAAAGCTTACCATCACAGCTGATACATTTTTGTACACTTCTAAAGTTACTAATAACACGTTACACTTTATTGTAAGTGCAGACTATGAATAGAAGTTCACTGACTGTTTACTTTTTGTTGAAGCTTCTAAGAGAGTACAAATCCTTCTTACCTTGCTAAATTTTGCTTTATATATAAATAGCTTCAAAATTTGGTCCGCAAAACATCTAAAATATATTGGATTAAGAGTTTGACTGAAATTTCTGTAAAAGTTACATGTTCAAAAACAGATTTAATCATTGAACCAACAAATCCATAATACAACCGCCCAACAGTTTCCTTGCTGCACCTATTTAGTCGAGGATTTTCAGCTTTCTCAAATATCTCCAGTGTCTATATATTGTGACAATCTTTCAGCAATACACATTGCCAATAATATTGTCTTTGTGAATATTTTTTTTGTTTTTTTTTTTGTGGGGGGGGGGGGGGTGGATTCTCATAATAGCATGTGATTCACATTATTTATCATTTCTGCAAGTACTTATGTTAGAGGAAGTTAGTCATTTCCCGCCCTTTTGTATCGCTCTTCATGCGTATATAAACATTGTACAGGGCTCGTGTCTGAACATCATCTGATTCTCTCTTCAATACATCAGACAATACGTTTCATTGCTTTCTTCTCCATCTTCCTCTACACTCTTCTCTGTTTCGTTATATTCTCAATGTCCACAACTGTGATTGACATATACTCCGCATTTATATTTATCTTATACCATATGAAAAGAAATATGTTGGTTTCCTTTTCAGCCATGGCTTATGGAACTATTCGTCTCCGGTTGACGAAATGCTTATTCAATTGAACAGCACGAACATTTCAAACCATTTCGAAAAGCTTAATTATTTTAAGCTGAGTCCGCAAAGCTTTAAATTTCCAATTGAATCTAAATCATCCCAAAATCGTTGTGTCATGACAGGAAAGCACCAACATTGCAACCAACTGTCCCAACAGTTTGGGAACATGAGAACACTGCAAAAATAAAATAAAGAAAGAGTGGCCAGTGTAGCTCTAGATGACACTGTTAAGTGTCGAAGGAACCTGCATGACGGGGTTGGGGCACAATAAGCATGCCAGACATTTCACAGTCACAGTGCGACGATGGATAGATTGTACAATGTATTGCATGAACTAACATAACTTCAACGTGCTGTAGTTGTGAAGCATTTGTACAATTCAGTCTACCCTCGCACTCCTCTGACTATAGGAATAGGATACATTGTAGTGATAGGACCGGAAAACTGAAATGACGCCCCTTTCTTAATAAAAAAGAAAAGAAAAGGAAAAGAGAGAGAGAGATTTAAGCAAATGTCCATGGCGGCTTGTGGCGCCGCTATAGGGGCGGGCGCCATAGCGGCGTCGGGGCCGCGATTCGGAGGTGACGACCGAAAACCCCATCCTGCCCCTCACTTATGCCGTTTCTCGACTTGGTTCTAGGGACTCTGGTGGTTTTGCCGCTGATAAAATTCGAGGGTTTTCTACTCTCGTTTCTTCTCATATATTTTTCTCTATTCTTCGTTGTCGTCTCTCTTCTTCTCTCCACCGAAGGCTTCTCTGTTCCTCGACCTCGTCTCTGGTCTCCGTTCCTCACTTTCTGGTCACCCTGCTGCTCTCTTCTTCGTCCTCCACTGTTGCAGGTTTGAGTCAACGCTCTTGGACTTTGTTTTGTTTGTTTATTCTCTACTCTCTGTGCTGGTTTGATTTCTCCATTTCATGTTCTTCAGTAGTTTCACTTGGAAGACACACTCACTCCTTTTTTCTTACTCTCACTTGTCTGAAATGCTTTCATGCATGCCTCTTGAAATTCATTTAACTTTAAATTTCAGTTCCTTGATCTGGTTTTAATCTGCGTTTCAGCCATGGCATCATCTAAATTTTCAGCCATAATAAACTTCAACCTCAACCTTTTCCTACGATTTGGCAAAACCTATTATAAATGATTGAAAGATTGTGGCTTTTGACTTTTGTGGCAAAATAACTATAGATGTGATTAGAAGAGCAAGAACACCTCAAATGGATGCAAGAGGAGATTTAAATTCAGGCAGGAAAGTCGTGAAAAATGCTGAGAAGGAAGCATACATAGCTGAGTTACAAGAAGACAATGACGAAGAAGAAGAGGAGCAAGAAATCCTTAAGATTCGAAGTGGAAAAAGGCCAGCATCAACGAGTGGTGGCTCTACTTCTACAACTATCCGTAAGGCCAAGAAAGGCAAAGGTGCGAAAGGTCCTGTGGATTTGCTTCCTTTTAAAAATCCTGAAGCAACTATTAATTTGGGAATAAAAAATAGCCAAACAAGCGTTAATGATGCTTGTGATGAAGAAGTTCGGGCTAGAATCGTTCCATACATAGCTCGATTTTTTTATAGGAATGGAATACCTTTTAATGTTGTGAAATCAGAAAGCTTCAAGTTGATGGTTGAAGCTATTGGAAAATATGGTCCACATCTGAAGGTTCCAAGCTATCATGAAATGAGAGATCCACTCCTTGAAAAGGAGTTGAAGAAAACAAAGAAAATGTTGAAGGGTCACGTAGAAGAGTGGGTGAATTTTGGATGTTCGATATTGGTGGATGTTTGGACGGATAAGAATAGAACCTTGATCAATTTCATGGTGAATTGTATATCTGGGACTATGTTTGTGAAGAGTGCTTCTTCATGTATGAAGATTGGGGTGAAAGTATTTGTGTTGTTGGATAGTTTCTTAGAGGAGATTGGGGAAAAGAATGTTGTTAAAGTGGTGACTAACAATGGAAGCAACTGTGTCTTGGCCGGTAAGGATTAATTGATTGCTAAAATTGCCTATATTCATTTAATAATTGGCCACTCATCTAATTTCATTTAATTTGATTTTCTTAGGTAAATTACTAGAAGCCAAATGGAATAATCTCTTTTGGACTTCATGTGCTGCACATTGTGTTAACTTGATGTTAGAAGACATTGGAAAGCTACCTCGAGTTAAAAGGACAGTACAAAGAGGCATTACTCTTGTAAGCTTAATTTACAACCATACATTAGCTTTGAACATGATGAGAAAATTCACCAACAAGATGGAATTGGTTAGGCATGGAGTGACAAAATTTGCCACATCATTCCTTACATTGCAAAGGTTGCACCAACACAAGAACAACCTCATAATGATGTTCACTTCAGATTAGTGGTCAAAGTCTAAGATAGCAAAAGAAGCTAAGGGGAAGAGGGCAACTAACATAGTACTCATGCCTACATTTTGGAATGATGTTGTTTATTTTCTTAAAGCTTTGAGGCCTCTTGTTCATGTCCTTAGGCTTGTTAGTACTGAAGAAATATCTGCAATGGGTTACATATATGAAGCAATAAATAAGGCTAAGAAAGCTATTCGAAAAGCCTTCAATGAAAAAGAAAACAAGTACAAGGACATGTTTGGTATCATTGATAGAAGATGGGAGTTGCAAGTTCGTCATCCATTGTATGCAGCTTGCCATTTTCTAAACCCAGAAGTCTGCTATGGCAACCCAATAATTGAGTTTGATTCAAAAGTGGTGGAGGGACTTTATAAGTCCATTGAGAGGCTGAGTGAAACACAAGAGGAGGCTGATAAATTTTAACTGAGTTGGCTATCTATAAGAGAGCTGCAGGTATATTTGGAATGAAGCTTGCCATTGAAACAAGAACCCTCATGGATCCTGGTAAGACAGATGTATTTCTTGATAAATTTAGTTCCATCACAATTTTTAGTAATGTTAATTGGTTATTGTGTTATAGCTGAGTGGTGGAGGATGGTTGGACATCTGCTCCAAGTTTGCAAAAATTTGCCATCAAAGTGTTGAGATTGCCTTGTAGTTCATCAAGATGTGAGCGCAATTGGAGTACTTTTGTGGACGTAAGTAGATGTCCAATGATTCTCCTTTATTTTGTTTAGTGATTTTGAAACTAATTTATTTTTTTTTTTTGTAACTTATGTAACAGATTCATTCTAAGAAAAGAAGTAAGCTTGAGCATCAAAAGTTACAAGACTTGGTATTTGTTAAATATAACCAAGACCTTAAAGAACATTTTGGTAGCGCGGACCTGGTTGATCCTATTCTCTTAAATGACATTGATTATAGTAATGAATGGTTGGTAGAAGAAATGGGTGGAGATGGAGGTGCTGAAGAGAAGGTTTTAAATGATGATACTTTGACTTGGGGAGCTGTTTCTGATGTAATTGGGGCTGGCAAATCTCTAAAGCACACCAGGCATCAAGCAAAATTGAAAAAAGTTGCTTCAAGGCCTTCTAGCCCAAGGGGAAAGGAACTTATATTTGATGAAAAAGATTTCGAGTATGTGGAAACAAGCAGAGGAGGAAGAGATCTATAAATCTAGTAGTGGTGAAAGTGACAATGAAGAACAGAACATGGTGGAAGATATTGAAGATGATAATTCCGATTGATGAAGAACTTGTTTATCTATGTCTTGAATTAGAGTGTTTTGTTATTTTAAGTCTTAGAAGCTTAAATTTAATTAGGCTTTGGTGCTGTATTTAGTTTTTATCCTCCATGTACTACTTGACTTTTGTTGTATTGACTTCTTATTTATGCATTAGCTTGATGGTGATTACATGTTTAGAGTCTAAACTGTGACTTTTAATTATAAATGATGAATATGTATTTAATTGTGATTTTTTTTTTCTTTGGAGCATTTATATGTATCTGGTATAAATTGTATAATATATTTCCATATTCTTCAATGTCTTGATTTCAATATCCAAATGACACATGCCTCAACAGCAAAGTGTTGCTCCGCTAACTAACTTGGTGTCCTAACACAAAGCCACCAAGATTGGTAGGTCTGTCCAATCAATTCTTTTCTTCCATTTATCTTCAAAGGAGAAATTCATATAGTTTACAATCATGCTTGAAAACTGCACATCATCACAATGTTAGGCTTTCTGCCTTGAAAGACCTAACTATTTTCTGCTTCAATGCTCATATATAGCATTAATTATAAATTGACTTATCGATGAAGGGCTGTCTCAAAACTCTCCACATTTAAAAAGACTATATACCTTCATGTGCAAAACCAATACATACATGTTCAGGATTTGGATCCAGAATTCTGTGTATCAAAGATTTTGCTCCCACAGGAAACCAAGAAAGCATAAAAATTCTGCTTTCTCAATCTCCAAGGGAGAAAACGGCATTAACAATAATTGAGTTTTATTCTTAACATAACATCCTGACAAGACGAAACTAATAAATAAAGCATTAATGCAGTATTTTCTGAGCCTTTTGACAGAATAGAACAGTATTTACACAAAACTTGTAGGAACAGCAGCCAGCACCACTTAAAAAATGCAAAATCTATGCATGGACGGATGTATGTATAAAATCGCAGGGCACAAATTTTGTTAGTAGTATATATATATATATATTATCCTCATTATTTTATTATGTTTGATTCCACGCTAAGATAAAAATTATGTGAAATTTCTTGTTATGCTCATTATTATCGTTGTCCCTATTACCGAAATTTTCTGGATCCTCTCATTAGATCTATGTCCCCTAACAGCAATGATTTACTACATATTTTCATGCTATCCACTGATCAGTGTCACTGTATGCAAGACAAATATTAAGGACAAATATTGACATCGAGGGAAACCATCTACTATACAGTCAAATACGTCAAATTCATGCCTTACTCTATGACATGGTTAGATCAAGCTCAGCAAAGGGAAGATATCCAGCCGATTGAACATAAAGGATAACCCCGAACGACAAAACATATGCTAGAGCACAGTTTTAACCCTTATGACTGAGTACCCGAGGCCAAAAATTAAATGCCAAATACAGAAGAATAGTTAGCAGCTGAAGTTGACATAAACCCATTTTATTTTAACAAAGCAGTAAGCGATCCCAATATTTTAACTCGGGAGCTACTTAGTTTTACAAGTTGTCCAAAGCGTACTAAGCCCCTATGAGAATTTTAACGAATTTGAACAAATATGACAAGTACAAAAACATTTGATATCATTTCATCCACATGAATCAAAGTCAAAGTTCAAAATTAATTGTTAACTATTTCACCTGTTTTGGCAATGCACTCAAACCAAAATCTGAAATCTTCATATTTCCTTTTGAATCAAGTAAAAGATTTTCAGGCTGTAGAAGGAAAAAGAGAACAATCAGAAGAAAATCATGCTAGAGATGAATAACAGCATTCCAGACCCAGTCATTGCAATCCTTTAAATCTCTATGATAAACATCCTTATTGTGGCAATGATCTATACCATGACAGTATTGATTAAAAATTCATGACAAAAGCTACCCAAAAAAAAAAAGGCATAGATCCATCTTTTGATACTCACGATTTTATCAAACAATTCATCGCCTGTAATGGACGCCAATATGATATAAATCTTATTACATCTTGACATAACCTGAAGAAAGTCATATTTCAAAACGGAGTGAAGCACTTGTGAATGGCGACAGCCAACAAAAGAGAAGCATTATAATGGCTTATCAGAACAAATATTGAGTCAAACTCTTCTTTTAAAACTTTTGAGAAAAGGTAATTTTCAGTTAACCAAGACAAGTTCTGATAAGATTTTTCCAGTATTGTTGCCCTCTCCAAGCAATAAAGAACCTAAAACTCCAAAATTTTGGTTTTACTTGTACTAACCTGAAAAGACCTCTAACTTACTTGATACCATATTTCATGCTTCACCAGTAATCATGACTTGGAATCTGCTTCAAACAGTGCGCTAGGTTAAGCACTGATTGAAATTGAGCTCATGTGCGTACTCGATCTCCTTAGGCACATGAAGTTTCGGTTTGTTTTTTTTTTGGCCGAAAGCTAATATGAAGTTTCAAGTTCCAACTTGTTTTTCTTGATTCGGTAGATTGTTCCTTTTTTTTTTTTTTCCCTTGGTACAGTAATTTTTATCTTTTGGTGAAGAAAGTTCCGTTCATTGCAAAAACATGAATAGGGTCAAATCCATCTACAACAGCAGGAAGCTAAAGAAGTGCAATGACAGCCCAGTCTGCTAGATGGTTAGGCATATCACTAGTCTGATACCGCAATCAACTTAAAGGAAACTAATACAGGAAGTTCATTACAAGTGTCTTCAGTGCTTTAGGAAGTTTATCAAACAATTCATCACCTTTAATGATTAAAAAATCGGTGGATTTTTGGAAGATTGGATCAAGTGTCTTCAGTGGGTCCATAAATTTGCGGGCAAGAATACAGGAAGTTTCGTTATCCGATTGAATCCAATCCGATAAGCAAGGCAACAGTATACGCGTATCCCAGGAAGTTTCGATTTTCAACTATTGACCAAACAAAAGTTCAACTTTTAAGACTTTTATTTGTCCTAACATGGCACAAATCGACGGAGAAATAACAAAGGAAATTCATCAAACGTAATATTTTAAACAAAAAATAAAATAAAATTGAAAAACAGAACCTTCATTTCTAAGCTGATCCAATTCTCCATAGTTTTGAACAAATATCACTCATCTCTATGTCCTGCAGAGTTGTGAAGGCGATCCTGAGGCTTCAATAATGGAGAAACGGCAAGAATTAGAATGGGCTGAAGCCCAGAACATCATCATAAGCCAAGACCTCGTGGCCAAAGCAAAACAACAGCTTCTGTTTCTGGCAGAGGTTGATAGGAATCGCTGCCTCTATGATGGCTCAGTTTTAGAACGAGCTACTTACAGGTACATACCCTTACCAAGGTTTTTATAGGCATGTAACTGAAATCATAGGATTGCATATTTCCTTTTTGTAACTTTTTAAGTTCACCTTAACTTCAGAGTGTTTGTTTATTCGGTTGTTTGTGCATGCATTTGTTGATCACTGCAGGTATAAATATTGTTGGCTTCCCTTACTAGCCAAACATGCTGAGTCATCACTAACAGAAGACCCTCTGGTTGTGCCTCTTGATTGTGAATGGATTTGGCACTGTCACAGGCTTAATCCGGTATGCTTGACTATCAAAACCAAAATCACAATACTACTTGTTTGTGAAACGATGGAATATTTTATGTAAACTAACGTAAGTTAACATCATATTTTATTCAAAACTCAAGATAGTTACATGTCAAAATAATATATAAGAGTATACTATTTTAGTCCAAGGTTAGTGATCACTATTGTTATTGGTTATATAGTTATTAAATACTGCTTATTGATGGGTATGTAATTGAGTCTTATGTATAGGCTCATCATGATGGAAACTTCTTTTCTGTGAATTTTGTTGAAACCCTTTAACTTGTGTGTAATCATTTGTCAGGTTCGTTACAAGACTGACTGCATGGAACTTTATGGGAGGATACTTGACGATTGGAATGTGGTATCTTCAATCCAGGGAACCAGCAAAGAGGAGACTGAAAAAATTTGGAAGACAATGTATCCAAGTGAGCCATATGAACTTGATCAGGACAATGACTCACCGCAAGATTTTGATGAAAAATTCTTGGGAGACCCAGAAAACACCACAAAGTATGATTTAATTTCAGCTGTCAAAAGACAAACTACTTTCTTGTATCAGGTAATTAAGAAATTTACAATGCCATGTGTTTCCAAGACCTATCCACAAATAACAAAAATTTGTCAATGTCAGATGATTTCAAAAAGTTAACCATACATTTTAGTCGGAATAAAAATTACCGAATATCCCTAGTTGAGGTAAATATTTTTGGAGTAACACTTAATCAAATTAAGGGTGATTTGCATTCATGTCTAGCGTTTACTCTATCAATAAGATGACTCAAATCCCACTAGCTTATCTGTTAGTTCCAACTTTGATGATTCATCTTGACCTATGTAGAATGGGATCATGTGGTAATGACAGGTTTCCAGACCTTATTGGAATGATGATAACTTCCTTCAAGGAGCTGTGGCGCGATATAAGGGGTTTTTGCATTTGATCAAGAGGAACAAAGAGAGGTCTATAAGCCGTTTCTGTGTCCCAACTTATGACATTGACCTCATCTGGCACTCTCACCAATTGCACCCTGTGTCTTACTGCAAAGATCTAGTGGCAATTATGGGCAAAGTGCTAGAACATGACGACACAGATTCTGATAGAAGCAAGGGTCAAAAGCTGGATGTTGGGTTTTCTGAAACCACCAAACAATGGGAAGAGACATTTGGAACAAGATACTGGAAAGCAGGAACAATGCACAGGGGTCACCCCCCATCTCCTCCTACTGTTGATAAGTACAAAATAGATGCTATGCACAACAATTCAGCTCCACCCAATGAAAACCAGAATCTGATTCAGCTTCCACAGAACATGCTTGCGGAGGTAACCTCCAACATGTCTTCTGCTCTTTTTCTTTTTTATTTTTGTTACATGAGAGGACACTGGCAACTGTAACTTGTCATATGTGTTTTAGGCATCAAAAGTTGTAACTTTGTGGATTCATCGTGAAATGATTCTTGTTTAGGTGATGCTTGAGATTGTTGATGTGAGAGACTTACCATCCAGGCATAAGGGCAAGCTAGTTGTATCCTTCAACAAGAAGCAGCAAGATATACTTTTCAATACCAAGAAACAATTAAGCATTTCCTCACAGTCAGAAGGGAAACAAGTTGCTGTCTTCCAATGTGAAAGTAGTGGAGAGTTAGTCCTTGAGATCATTTCCCGCCCAAGTTCCAACTTTCGAATGGTGAGGCCGGCCAAAGTATTGGGAAAAACTTCAATCAACCTGGAAGAATTGCAAAATGTAGCATCCAAACTGCCAATAGAGAAGTGGTTGGATTTGACATCTGCAATCAAGTGGTCGAAGCCTATTAGCATTCGCATTGGTTTCTCTTTAACTCCTCCAGTTCCGGCACCATATGAGTTACACATGGTTTCCACCCGTCCATTTATAGAAAGTTATTTTTCCTTCCTGCTTCCAAGAAAGTTCCAGCAAATAAAAAATTGGACGAATGTTGTGGATGAGGCTGGCAATGAGATCATCAGCATCCACGCTGGGTAAGCAAAAACTGACCATGCATAATTTAGAATATTATTAGCCAAGGTTTTTAGCAGTAACAATGATGAACAAGATGTTCATATTCTACCACATGACAGTTAGATTAAACAGGTGTTTTTATCAGCATTTCTTGGAGACGTGTGAGAATCAGCTTTTTCTTATAGCATGTTTGTATTTAGATACGGCCGTTAACCTAGGAAGGAGACAGTATTGATTTCGTTTATCTAATTGCCATATATTAGATTTTATGTAGTTTCTAACATTTGCCTGCACTTGCGTAGTTTTTCTGTTACCTGCTTAGGCACTAAATTTGATGCTACCTTGCCCCCCTTTATTTTCTTTTTTGGGTATAATAGGAACTTGAAAACTGAGAAGACAAAGAGTAACGTCAAGAAAGAAGTGATTGGCACAAGTGCATCAGGTGAAACTCATCTCCTTGCAGAGTTAAAGGGAACAACGTGGTCTATGATGAACTCTGATTGGATGTTACAGAAAAGGAAGGCCAGTGATGAAGATAAAAATGTATTTGAGCTCACAGGCACCCGGAAGGTCATCTTCTTATTCTTGTCTTAGTTTGGACTCTTTTAATAGAATACCAAAGGCAGAGTTTATCTTATTCACAGTTTATATAGGACTTGTGCCTCAGGTGCATTGAAATAAGGTTCAATATCATGTTCGCTAAGACTCATGATTTTTGCGCTTTCCCAGGTGATTATTTTTCCAGGTAGAAAATTGGAGTTTGAAACTAGATACTACGGGAATGAAGAAGGTAATTGCTTTATGACAGCAGTCGAATTCTCTCCAAAAGATCCATATGGAAAAGCTGTGGCTTTGATGGATTTGGCATATGGATTTCTAGAGGTATTTTATTTGTTGAACAAAAAAGGTTACGTCTTGTTATAATTGTTCTTCATATAACATATTAATATCACTGATTTGTGACTGCTTTTAAAATTTGAAACAGATCAAGGAAGAGTGGCTAATATTGCCTGGGATATTGTCTGCATTTGTTCTCTCTAACTTTCCGGATTTCAGTAATAAGAAGCAAATGGAGAATGAGATTATTGCATAAAAAGAAAATCAGAAAAGTTGCAGAAATATACAGACACGAATATTGGCAAATGTTATGTCTCTTTCCTCTGGGAAAATTCCCCAGGACAGGCCACCGGTCCATAATCACATACACTTAATCCTGTAAAAAAGTTCTATCAAGTTTAGACTTTTGTATGTTAGGATATTTTATAATTATAATGGGGTGCCACCGTGGTGGATTTAGTTTTAGCTTGAAAAGCCAATAAGTGATGTTATTTTTAACTATCACTAATCAACACTAAATATAACACCTCTTTACACTCATACTAATAGACGATCTCTGATTCTCTGTACTATATAGTATGAGTTAAAAAAGTATTTTCTCAGATGAATTATGTGCATATGCAGTCTTTATAAGTAGCTTGTTTAAGAACAATTAATCTGACTGCTATATTCCACCTTGCATGCCCTCCTAATTATGTACCGAAGCCAAATATGTCTTTGCTTAATATTAGTGTTTAACACGTGTAATCAAAAGGTTTATTGGGATCCCACATTTTGGTTGGGCGCTTCAATATTTTCCTTGGCAGCTTAACAATCTCCAGTCTCCACTTCATAATTTAGTTCCACTGTCTTATCAACCAAACTAGCATTATTGATAGGTTTGCCCAAACAATTGCATAACGATGGCAAGCTAGACCCTAAAAAATGTCAGACTTCAGTTACTTAACGCTTTCGTTGGTTGCATGCAAAAAATAGTGCAAAACAAAAAATCACTGACATAGAATCACACAATGATTACTGCAAAAGAATAAGGGAGACAATCGCTGATGAAAAGCAATATACTAATGAGAAACTAGTTACACTATTAAAACAATTCCCGAATCGAATCCCTTCCAATATGCACCTATGCACAAGAAACAATAATGTCCATGCCAATAATCCCAAATAAAGAAGAAAAAATCGAAAACGAAGAAACCAAAACGACTTGTATCCACTATCACACGACACAGCATAAAAAGAAACCATGGCATTACGGCAACAACCACCACCTCTCTCTCAGTTCCACCCGTCACCGCCGGGCGCCGCGGCGGCTTGTGGCCGCACCGCATACGCAATCTGCGAGTAGCCTCGCTCCGCCGCCGGCCCAACCTCGGTACCGCCGTAACCAACTTTCTGCTCCGGATGAGAAACCGCCGCCGGCGTCTGAATCAGATAAACCGGCCCGGGACCCACCGGTCGCACAGCCTGGTAAATTCCCGACGGCGTCTGAATGAGATAAACCGGCGCCGGTTCAACTCCGGTTCCAGAAACCGGCATCGAATACCCGCCACCACAACCAACCGGTTTATGCGACAACGACCCCTGGACCTGGACCGGGACCGGTCCAGAAACATGAACCGGACCGGAATGAACCGCTTTCTCTGGATTCTTCTGAGTGTAAAACTCCACGCCGGTAACTCTGCCGTTCTCTTCACTATTTTTCCGTTGGTGTGGTGGTGGTTGCTCGTTGTTGCTCCCGAGGTGCAGCCTCTGCAGCTCCTGAACCTGCCTAACGAATTCGGTTTCTCTAACGGCCTCGGACGCGCTGTCCGATCCTCCCGCCACGAAATCCGGAACCGTTGGAACGGCGGGCGCGGGATCCGCGAAAGCCGCGGAACGCGGTTTATCCAACCCGAACAGAAAATCCGGATTTAACGCCGCAACAGGCGGAGGAGGCAGTTGCGGAGAAGAAGAAGGTTCTGGAAGCTGAACGGAATTGAGAGCGTCCACGAACCACTGTGGCTCGGGTTTGGTCACAGCAGAAGGAGGAGGAAGAGGAGGAGCATTGTTGTTGTTGTTGTTGGTGGTGGTGGTAGCGGTGATGGGGAGGGGGAATAGGATGAGCCTGAGGCGTGCGGGTCTAGGTGAGGAGCGGCACAGGCGATCGTACTCGACCATCATGTGGTCCACGTCTTCGTCGTTGGTGACGGAGATGAGGGCGTCGAGGTCCTCGCCAGGGAGCTGGTACTTGAAGCAGACGTCGGCGCCGGCGATGGAGGAGAGCCTCGCAGCAAGGGCGGGGAACCCGATGTGGCGGTCCACGGCGAGGATCTTCGTGTCGCCGCCGACGTAGGTGAGCTGGTTGTCGTGGGGGCGGGGTTGGATCCTTCCGCCGTAGCTGCACATGAATTTCACCTTGTTGGTGGCGGTGGCGGCGATGGTGGCGGTTGCGGCGGCGGATGGAGGAGGGGGTTCGTCGATGAAGGAGGTGGTGTTGTTCTCAGCGTCGCGAGAGCGCGGCGAGGAGTCGCGGGAATCGGCGACGGCGTAGTTGTTGTTATTCTCCATGGCGAATTGGGTGGATTTTGGAGATTAGGGTTTTGTAGAGGCCATCGGAATTGGGAATCGGAAAATTGGAGAGTGGGTCTGTGCGCTGTACGTTATGTGTGAGAGTGAGGAAAACGGCGTGACGGCAGTGTTGAGAGAAGAGGTTGGGCTTTTATGGTTGTGGGGTTGGGGGCTGAAAAAGTGTCACATGCGTGGAAGGGAAGAATAGTGCCAGAACATGAAAAACAGAAAAAAGTAAGACTCTTTTTTTATTTTAATAATTAAAATATAAGTTTAATTGATATACACGGATAACGTTATATTATCAATTAATAGAAATAAGGAAAAATGAGAAATCATGTGAATCTCTCATTATAATAGCTAATTGATATTTTTTATTATTCTTATTAATTGATAATATAAAATTATTTTATACTATCAATATATTTAAATTAAATTTTTAAAATATAAGGTAGCTGTAGAAGTGGAGAGAAATGGGCAAATCTCACCTGACTCTAGTTGGTCAATCGAATTTCTTAAAGGCGTGGTTAGACCTTAGAGTAACAGATAATAGCTATTTAAAAAAAAATTTAAATGATATGCTAATTATTTTTTAAAAAAAAAACCTGCAGGCTTTCATTAGGACTCGCTCGTTGTGGGTCTTTCTTAGAGAAAAGCAAAATATTTATATTCATAATAAGTTAAAAAATATTTTTATTATATAAAAATTAATCTCTTTACTAGTGTGAATAAGTCATTAATCTTTCTTTTTTTTTTTGCTTTTTGATATGAAACAAGGTATTAATCTTGAACAGCTATGAGCCATAATAAAATATTAAGAGCACATCTGTAAACTCATAATATAATAAGATTTGGTTTTAAATTTCATTATCCGATCTAAGGTTAGGCAACTACAAGCACATGATACTTTCACTTTGTTGAGAATTATGCCACACGTTAATTTTAATATAATGATTTGTTAATATAAAAATAGCTTTATTTTGGTTTAAATAAGTCTTTATTTCTTACAGTTTTCATTGATTTTAGTTTTAGTCTCTATAATCTTTTATTTAGGTTTAGTTCTTATAATGTCAAAATTTTGGTTTTTGGTCCCTAAATATTTTTGGTCCTTATTTTTTCTTTTATTTTTTTAGATTTAAATCCTCATAGTTGTTTTTTTTTTATAAAGGATTAATTTTTTTTTATAAATGATGAGTTCCTATAATTTAATTTATTTTAATTTTGGTCTTTGGAGAATCAAAACTGAGAGTTAAAACTATGGAGATTTAAAACCAAAGAAAAATGTTATAAAACTAAACTAAGAATTTGGTGTAATTTTAGGGATAACAATGGTATTTAAACCCTTTATTTTTATATCAATGTATTTTACAAGTTTTAAACACTTATTTTAAAGTGACTTTGAAATAGACTTAGCGAGAGAAATACCTACTTATTATAAAGTCGATGCAAAATCATCCAAACCACCGCACCAGGCTGAGGACAAAAATGTTAAATTATAGTTTGGTGAAATTTACTGTAAAACTCCTCAATTTACAAAAATATATATTGATCTCCCTTGAATTTTAATTATATTACACTTAATATCCCCTATATTTTATAAAATGTGACACTAAACACCACTGTACTGACCTCCCTTAACCTTCCCTTAAATAAAGATTAGTGTAGCCTGGACAAATACAAAAGAGTCGTAGTGAATTTCATCAAATCTCAAGAGATGTCAGTGTAATTTATCCTATTATTAATTATATCATATGATAGTATACATGTGTCTTTTGAGGTAAATTATAAGAGTTAGATAATTTTATTGATATAGTAATATATAGTTGAATGATTGTGATCAATTTGTGAACCAAAAAAATAAAAAATTAAGACCACTGTTTGGTTAGTTCAAATAATTCGGTACTTATTCCTTTTATATAAGGTATTAGGTTTGATTTTTGTGGATGGAAAAAAATAAAGGTAGAAGAGTTTTATCATACTATGTCAATGTGACTTAAATCAAATTAATTGGAGATTAATGAATTCTAAATATTCGTTATTTGTATAAAATTTTTATTTTAGATTTTAATGTAATTTTGGTATAAAAAATTTTATATTATTAATCAATTATATAATATCACATGCATAATTTTTAAATAATTATTACAAGAATTAAATAGTTTTAATAATAGAATAATATATAGCTTAATGATATTAAAAAAATTACTAAATCTTGCTATTTAACATTTAATTCAAAAATAAATGCTTTATAGATATATTTTACAACAGCTACTTGCATATTAGTGATGGTCGATTTCACTTTATTTGCTTGGATGAAAAGAGAAAATAAAAAGAAAGAAAATAAAAAAAATAAAGAGAAGAGAAAATGAAGAGAAATATATATTTTCTTTCTTGTTGATTGGTTAAGAAGAAAAATGGAAAGAAAGAAAATATAATTGTATATAAAAGATAATTTTATCAATTTATTTTATATGATTAAAAAAAGATTAAAGAGATAAAATAGACAATTTAAACCATAAACTTTCTCTTTCTCATTTTTTCAGCAATAGAGGAGAGAAAACTTTTTTATATGGGCCTGCATTTTTTTCTTTTTTCTTTGTTTTCTTTCCTATCTAACTAAGAAAAAATTCTTATTTCCTTTCTCTCCTACTTCTTTCCTCTCATTTTCATGCTATCTAAGCAAAAGGTAAATGATTGCCTTTCTAATTTATTACATAGAGGGTATGATAGTTGACGAAATAATTTTCTTTATAAGCGATAATTGAAGAAATTGATCTCACTACAGAATAAATAGAAAAATATTAAAATAATTATTTAATATCTAATAAATTATTATGGGTGTGTTTATTTCAATTTTAAAAAAAATAAAAATTAATTTTTTATAAGTTACTCTTTTTAATTTCTCCAAAAAATAAAAAATAAATTTTTTTAAGAATTAGATTATTTTTTAAAAATCATCATAATATATAAAAATTAAATTTTTTTAATAAAAAAATAATTTTTTATTAAAAAAATCTTAAACAAACATACCCTCTACCCATTTTCATATCAGAAAATGAATTTATTTGAGCGTTAAAAAAAAAAAAAACAAAAAAAATTAACTTTGCATCACAGATTGCTTGTATCTTGACGTTGTGTCATTAATAGGCACGCAAATTTAGAAAATGTAAAAAGTTTTAAAAATAAAAAAAAATAATTTACATATATTAATAATATAAAATAATTTATTATTATCAATTAATAAAAATAATAAAAAATATTAACTCATATAAATAATCACCTATTATAATAAAAAATTTATCATAATTTATCAATTTTTTAATATTTTTATTAATTAATAATGTATATTCCAATTAAACTTAATAAAAAATACTCCAACATTTAATAAAAAGTTTTAATAATTAAAAACAACAGTATATACAACGGTGTTTCTGCCGCTTGTTTTACTGAAACCATGGAAGATGAACTGTTTTTTTGTCGCATGCCTGTTTCTGTAAATCGAATTAATAATAGCATATTTTTTAATTTATATGTATTAATAGTATAAAATTTTTATATTATTATTTAATTATATATTATTATATAAATAAAAATATATAATTTTTATTTTATAATTATAAAAATTATATAAATAAAAAAATTTAATTAAATAATAATATAAAATAATTTTATATTATTAATATATATTAATTAAATAAAAATAATCACTGCCGTGGTCAGCTTAGAGTTAAAAAAACGCAGTGCGCTTTTCCCGACAGTACGTACGAAGTCAATCTTTTTTATTTTTATTTTTTTTATATTATTCCTTCTAGTTAGCAAACATATTTATTAGTTTTACTAAAATATTTATTCTTATTTTTTATAATTCACAATTTTTTGTAAATATATTAGATGAATTATTTGAGCAAAATAATTTTTATATAATATATATTTATTATTATCATGATGATAAAAATAATTTAGAGACTAAATTTAATCTTTATTTCACTTATTTTTTAAGATATAATCATTTTTATACTTTTAGGGTATGTTTGGTTAGGAGAAAAAATGGAGAAAAAATTTTTATGAATAAATATCAAAAATAATTTTAAGAAAGATCTTTTATCACTTAAGTTGATGTGTCCATTATCACTTATATCTAGTGAAATTTTATTTAGGTTATTTAAAATACTCTTTTTCTTTTTTTAATCAAATTAATTGTTTAAAATTATTTTTATTATAACTCCTAATTTCATTTAAATTCTTAAAAGTCTTTTAATTTTTTATTATCATTGTTGATTTTAATTTTTTTGACAACTAAGTATGTTATCAATTTAAAAATTTACTTATTTAATATAAATTTTAACCTTAAATATCAAATTAAATAACACGATTTCAGATCTTTTTTAAGAGTTTTAAAAATGATGATAACTTCATGTGTTAAAATTTATTTAAAACTAATATTTTTGAATTTAAAATTTGACATATTAATAAAATTTATCAAATTTTTTCTCATACTCTTTTTAAATAATAATACAATATAAAAGTATAAAAATATTACATCTTTAAAAACATGTGAAATAAATATTAAATTTAGCCTTTAAATTATTTTTATTATATTATAATAAGTATAGATCACGTCCTTATTATATTTAATGTTTTTGTTGCTTAAAAATTTAATTAATGTATTTTATAATAAGTTAAGAAAGTCAAAAATTCTTCTTGATTTATCTACGAAAGATAAGTCACATAAAAAAATCACAAAAGATAAGGAAGGATATTTTAAAAACATTAATAAATAATTTTTTTAATTAAAAACGATGATAAACAAAAATAGTGACAATAGCATATTCATAGGAGAATATTAGCATAACATGCTATTTATATATTATAATTTTACAGATTATATCAATTTATATTATCTTGGCTTAAATATGTTTTTAGTTTATATAAAATTAGTAAATTTTGATTTTAATAGTTAAGAATTTTTTTTTTTTTGTTTCGATCCAAATATTTTGAAAAACTTTTGTTTTAATCTTTACCATTAGTCTGTTTTCGTTAAGTAATAATATAGATAACGAATAGTCACGTCACTTTTTCCATGTTCAAATAGGGACTAAAATCAAAATTTTTAAAAATATTTGGATCAAAATAAAAAATAATTTTTTAGATATTAAAACCAAAATTTACTAATTTTATAGGAACCACAAACATATTCAGGCCTATTACTTTTTACCTCTTCCTTATATTTCTATATTTACAAATAAAACAAAAAAAGAGAAATGCATATCTAACACTTGTTCTAATCTATTTCTTTTTATGGTTAAAAGTTTAGGTCGAAAAGAAGGTTTGTTTCAGCCTACAGTTATGATATATTTTAAAACTCATCAAACATGGATAAAAGAATTTATAGATTATTTATTAACAAAAAAATCCAAAAATTAAAATCAAATCACAATCCATGGATGGAAGATTAATCAAATGAACCAATCTCGTTGGCTATATAAGAAATTGATACTCAAGAAACATTTCTTTTACTTATATGAATATATGATTAATTTTGAAGTACTTACATTGGATTAGTTGAAGTAATTTAATATTTGTTTCTTTTAAGTAAGGGCCTTGTTTGATATCTATTTTTGAAAATAGTTTTGAGTTTTTAAAAACAAAAAAATAAAAAAACATGTTTGAAAAGAATTTTTCTTGCGGTTGTTTTAAAAAAAAAAAACAGAGTTTGATTTTTAAAAACAAAAAGCAAGAAACAAGTTTAACATATTTTGCAATTTTTGTTCTAAAAACATAAAAACAAGTGGTGGCAATTTTGAAATTAATATGATTTTTATTGTTCTGATACTTTAATAGTTTCTTTCATTCCTCATTCATTTTGGAAAAGTTCTTCGAGCTGCTTGCTTCGTTCCTCACTTCCCCTCATTCCGGAAAAGGTAGCACTTCTTCCTTCTTCCCTTCCTTCTCCTCTCTTCCTTTCCTTCTCCGTAGCACCCACCTTCATCCTTCCTTTTTCAGTTCCTTTTCCCCTTCCTTCTCCTTCTTTCCTTTCCTTCTCCGCCGGGCCTTCATCACCTTCCTTCCTCCGCTGTTCGCATCACGATCCACCGTTTTCTGTTCGAGATCTGCCACCGCTAGCCCAGCCCCATCCTTCTCCTTCTTCCCTTCCTTCTCCTCCCTTCCTTTCCTTCTCCGTCGTAGCCACCTTCATCCTTCCTGTTTCAGTTTCTTTTCCCCTTCCTTCTCCTTCTTTCCTTTCTTTCTCCGCTGGGCCTTCGTCACCTTCCTTCCTCTGCCGTTTGCCTCACGATCTGCCATTTTCTGTTTGAGATCCGCCGTCACAGCCCCTAGCTTTTCTTCCCGTTCGGGATCCACCGCACCCCGCCACCATCCTTCCTTTTTTCATTTGGTCCTTGCTAGCCTCGCCACCAGTCCACCTGCCAGCCCCGCCAGCCCGCCGCCATCCCTTTTGTTTCCTGTTTCCTATTTCCTTTTTATGTTTCCTTTTTCCTTTTTATGTTGATTGTGTATTTTTTGATTTGATAATTTTTCCTTTATTTTTCCTTTTTCTATTGATTGTTTGCTGGATAATTTACTGGAGACTTTTGCTGGACTGTGCTGGATTGATTGTAATTTTTTCTGGACTGTGCTGAATAATTTTTGCTGGACTGTGCTGGATTGGTTGTAATTTGCTGGATATTTTGGTTTGGATTGATTTGTATTGTGCTGGACTGATATTTCGTAATTTGGTTTGGACTGTTAGGTTATTTGGCTTGGATTGTATTGACTGTTTTGTGTTTATGTGGATTGTTTTGTTATTTTTTTGTTACTAAAGTTGTTGAATATAATTACTATTGTAGATGGAACATGACAGGAAAGAGATTTCTTCACTTTGGTCCCCATTAGTGGTAAAAACTTATATAGACATAATGGTTGAAGAGGTTAACAAAGGGAATATGAGAAATAATATATTTACACCTAAAGTATGGCAAGCCATATTGCAAACACTGAACACAAGAACTAGACATGCATTTGACATGAAACAAATTAAGCAAAAGTTTAACAGGTTAAGGCAACAACATGCTACATTTTCTCATTTGCTACAACAAACTGGATTTGGATGGGATGCAGAAACTAATACTGTTACTGCTACAGAGGAAGTTTGGTCAACCTACCTTCGGGTACACAACAAATAGCTCTCAACATTTTTATTGTTATATATATGTATTTACATATTTCTTAAATTTAGGATATATTATTTATTTATTTTCCTTATAGGCACACCCTGATGCTACACCATTTAAGAGGAAAGGATTGGAGCATTACAAATTATTGGAAGTGATTTTTAATAAAAGTAGTACAATTGGGATACTTCATCGTTCGTCCACTCAAGATCCACCTAATACAGAAAAATGAGCTGGAAAATGAATACTTGCTCGGTGGGATTCACGTAAATTTAGATGATGAGGAGGAGGAGGAGGAAGATGATAGCCCAATAATAGAGAAAGTTATCCGTAGTGGTAAAAGGACAATTAAGTTCAGGATCGCAAGGCAAGGAAAGAGTATAAGAACCTTCAAGTGGGAGATGTGCTTCAAGCATGGATTGAATCATCTAAGTTGAGAGCAGAAGCATTTGTAGAGGCATCTAAATTGAAGGCTGAAGCTTCATTGGCTAGAGCTGAAAAGTATAAGGCTAGGAGTACGGAAGCCACTAGTTCTGCAGCTACATCATCTGAATACACTATAGCTAAATGTGTAATTGAACTTAATGAGATGGAAAATATCTCAGATGACTCCTACATGAAGGCGGTGGAGAAATTTAAAGATCCTGATTAAAGAGAAGCCTTTTAAACATGACCAAGGATAGGAGAAAGGCATGGATTGATAGACTTGTGTGACTGTTCTGTACTCTGGCTTTGTACTTATGTATGACTTTTGTTATTGGTTTGTACTTTGGCTTCACATTTATGTATGACTTGTGTTGTTAGTTTGTACTTATGTATGACTACGTACTTATTTTATTGTTGGTTTGTCTTTTGAGCTGCTTTAAAATTACTTATTTAAATGCATATATATTTAATGGCAGGTTTTATTGTGAGGGAAATAAATAATTATCTTTTAGGCAGTGATAGCATCTCAATAGATACTTTTGAAAGGTCTTCATCCTCATCTAATTCTAGTGATGATGATTTTGAATTTGTTGAATTATTGATACTTAACCTAATTGGTGATTATGAGTATAAATTTTACAATAAAGTTCCTATTAGAATATCTGCACTAAGCGGTCAAGAATTTGTTAGTGAGCTTTTGAAGGAACCTGGAATAGTTTGCTATGAATTATTACGTATGGAGAAGGCATGTTATATTAATTTGTGCAATGAACTGAGGAGTAAAAATTATTTAGAAGACTCGAGAGAAGTGTTCTTAGAAGAACAAGTGGCAATATTTTTATTTATCATTGGGCATAATGTGCGTCACAGAGTAGTAGCATATCGATTTCAACTTTCCACTCAAACTATTTCTCACTATTTCAAGAATGTTTTAAGAGCAATTTGTCGTTTAAGTAAAGAAATCATAAGACAAGATTCCATAGAGCTGCCTGATCATATAAAAGATAATCCAAAATATTATCCATGGTTCAAGATTAGTTCTTTTTTGTCACTTGTTTTATGTTATATGGTGCATTGTATTATTTTCTTTTGTCAAATTGATATGTTTCTTGCATGTATGTTTGTATCAGAATTGTATAGGAGCAATTGATGGAACACATATAAGTGTGTGGGTTCCAGCTGATAAGCAGACATCATGTAGAAGTAGAAAAATAACTATCACACAAAATGTTATGTGCATATGTGACTTTAATATGCTATTCACATATGTGTATTCAGATTGGAAAGGTAGTGCTCATGATTCAAAAGTTTTTTTGGATGCACTTACTAATCAAAATGCAAACTTTCCTTGGGCTCCTGAAGGTGATATATCTTTATCTAATAGAATAATTATTCATTATTATGTAATGATATTGTTAATTTACATACTTGCCAAAATTAATGTTCGCTCATTGATTTAGGTTTATTTTATCTAGTGGATTCTAGTTATCATGTACTGGAGGCTTTCTTCCACCTTATAGAGGTGAACAATACCATGCACAAGAGTTTTATGGTCGAGGTAGACAAGCTAGAACTGCTAAGAAATTGTTTAATTTTAGGCACTCATATTTGAGGATGACAATTGAGTGTTGTTTTGGAGTACTGAAGGCAAGATTCCCCATTTTAAAGCTAATGCCACCATACAAGCCTTCAAGACAACGCCTTATTGTCATAGCTTGTTGTGCAATTTATAATTATGTGCGTAGGTGGGGAATGAGTGATAGATTATTTAGAGAATGAGAGAATATGGATCCTTCTGAAATTGAAACTCAAAATGCCAACACAGATTTAGAGGTGAATTTCGATAATAACAATACAACAAGATTAACTGATGAAGTTGCAAGGGAAATGGCAAGGCATCGTGACCAAGTTGCAAATTGGATGTGACAACAAGAATATAATTCATAGTATATAAATAGATTTATGAATATAAAAATGTATCAAGTTATATTAAGATATTTGTTGAGACTTTATGATCATATTATGTATCAAAATTATTATTACATTCAATTATGCTATTATATGTCTGCAACTTTTAAAAAAATTTTGCCAAACAAGTTCTTGTTTTATTACTTTTAAAACTTGTTTTTAAAAACAATCATCCAAATAGATTTTCTATTTTTTACCACTAAAAAACTGTTTTTAGAACAAAGTTATCAAACAGATTTTTTTATTCCTTTGTTTTTAAAAATTGAATTAAAAATAGTTTTATAAAACAGTTTTTGAAAACTAAAAAACAAAACACTTTCAAACAAGCCCCTTGATCTCTCGAGTTTTTGTAAATAGAAAAAACTAATGCAAGAAGAATTTTACCTTTGTAGTAAACCAACTCAACTCTAATTAAATTAATTAAAATCCAATAAATTTTAAATATGACTTTTTACTATTTTAAAATTTTAAAAAAAATATTATTTATGTATATATGCCTTTTCAATATTATTTTCCAAAATGTCTTATTTTTTTATTCAATTTAGATCGAATTCATTACGGATCAAATTTAATACTAGAATCATAGAATTTGATCTAATTTAAATCGAATTCAACATGCTCCAAACTATTATGGTGGGGTTTAGGATGGACCCCAAAATTTTGGATCCATAGTGGATCTAGTGTGATCAAATAACG
This sequence comes from Pterocarpus macrocarpus, assembly GCA_031439585.1. NCBI lineage: Eukaryota > Viridiplantae > Streptophyta > Magnoliopsida > Fabales > Fabaceae > Pterocarpus > Pterocarpus macrocarpus. The sequence goes on from CM062514.1 coordinate 14,397,966, forward strand.
AAAAAGTATGCTTAAATATCATGCAAGCATGGCTAATTATCACATAAAATGCTGGGTCCATGATGAATCGAAGTCTATCATAAAACATGGCAACTAGTAGATTTTACTCTATTAAGGCCGTAAAGAAACGAATGAGGACGATATCTGGATCAGTCATTGGAGGCTTAAGAGCCACAATATTTAATATTTAAAAATTCATATTTATTGTTTCTATATATGCAACTATGAGTATATATATATTTTCTCATTATATTTAAAGTCAATATTTTTTTATATTTATATAGCACCAATAATAAATTCGATCTAACTAGTAATAAATTCGATCCAAGTTAGATCAAATTTATTACTATTCACTAAATGTGGACGCCTTCCTTAATTAAGATTCAAACCACGATTTGTCTCATGTCAGAACAAGTCCCTTTTGCTAGACTCAATCCCAATATTAAAATACACTTTTAGCATATATTTTTAGTTTAATTGCCATGTATTGATAGTATAAAAAAATTTTACATTATTATTTAATGTGTTTGTAAGATTTTTAAATTAATAGATGACTGAGTTAAATATTTTTACTAATATGATAATACATTATTAAATACCTATACAAAATATTTTGACACTAACAATGTATATAAATTAAATCATATACTTTTTTAGGCGTGCAGAATAATTTTGTCTCTTTGTAGCATTTTTTTTTCAATTATCATTTAAAGTCAACAAGTAGGCCAGAAAATCAAAATTTAATTGCAATATATTACTTCCTAAGTATCTCAAACTTCCATCTTTTGGGTGATACAAACCTCATTGTATTTCACATATTTAAATTCTTTTAATTATTCATTTTTTTAATTCAAAATATTTAGGTTACGAGGAAATTCACCTAAGTTCACGCTCATCAAGCACTTATAGATATATTTACATATCACCCACCAATAAGAAACTTAGGAATTGAACGTAAGTCACAATGATGTATGAGTAAAAGATTAATTAAATGAGCCAATAATAAAAAAAAAATCAAAGAATAGATTTAAACCCATTCTTTATTTATTTTTTCGATTTTTCAATGTATCCCGTGCTTGACACGTGAGAGACTAGTCTCCCAAGGTATAAGGTGCCTAAATGAAAATCTCTCCTGATGGTGAATACTAGGATCGAATCCAAGATTACAAACTTAAGAGACTCAAACTACATCTCCCAAGATCAACACCTGGTTGGTATTTAAACCTGTTCTTAATTCTTATGTAACTTGCCTGATTGTCTTCATATCAGATAAAAATCTTAATTTACATATTTGTTTTTCTCTGTGAGTGCAACTAATGGTAACGCCAAAATTTCAAAATTGAGATGATTGCTAAGTTGTCGAGTAATGATAATTTCATAACGCAATTCCATTTAATTAACACATAAGATTCAAAATCCTCAACATAAAGCCATGTATGATGTGGTGTTATGCAAATACCTAGTTTATGGGTTTTTTTTTTTTTTTTTTTAAGCGACCTTCATTCTTTTTGTTGTTAAAGAAAAGATCTTCATTCTTATAATTATCAATCAATATTATTTCTTAACCGTTATGATTTTTAATAGAAAGTGTTAAAATTTTTGTCTTGTCAGTTAAATATTGTGCCCATGTGTTTAAACTTTTTTTTTTAAAAAAAAGTTTTTAGAATAAAAATATATATAAAAAGTTAATATTATTAAATATTGAAAAAGATAAACTAAGAAGATTGTTTATTTTTTTAATAAATTATATATAATAACTTAAAAAAATGTATATCATAAAATACTTCCTTTTAAAATTTAAACGAATTATTGACACTAGCTTTGCTGCTTTTTATTTTTCAGATGTAGGTTAAGATTAGATAAAAGGATAGCAATGGAGGTAGATTTCACTTCCATTAGATATATTGAAGTTATGGCTTTGGTTCCTTGGGATTCATATTTCTGTTTTAATTTCCACATGAAAACTTTACACATAACGCGTGGGCCCTTTGTGTAGTCCATTTTTCATACAAAATATTATTGATTTATACCAGAGGTTCCACAAAATAAATAAATGACAGGGACCCTCCAAAAAGTGTTTAATGGATATTCCCCTAGTGGTTAGCAAGGATTTGTCAGGTAAGCAAGCATATTCTCTTCAGGGAACTAAATCAAACAACCTCCATGCCACACACAATGAACAAATTCACACGTTACTTGTTTCAAAATGGAACCTTGAGCCCTTTGTGTTTTTCAATCAGGAATTCAGGGTAGAAGGAGCAGGAGTTTTTGTCTTTAACAGCTTTATGAATACGTTGGTAGGGATTGCTTACTTTTTAACATAATTGAGGTTAGATAATTTCAAGAATAAAATTACGCGGTTGACCAAAAATCAAAGATAGAAGTTACGTGTTGCATTAAAAAACAAATACTGGTTCTCACTGTAGTACCCTCCCCCCCAAAAGGAAAAATACATAATTCTCATATCGGGTGTATAAGAGGGCGTAGAATATTGTAGACTAGCACGTTGGTTGAAGTTTGGTCCACCAATATTAACGGCATATGTGTCCGATAAATTGTAGTTAGTTGATATTTGTGATTATGATAAATAAAAATACATAATAATGGAATCAACAATGCAATGGTAAGCGAGTTATATTTCTAAGGATATATATATATACTTTGTAAATGTATAAAAATAAAAATTATTTAATCATATTTTTATTGATATCTAATTTTCTTAAAGTTTGACATAAATGATTAATATGATAAATAGATATAGTTCAATGCTTAGATGGGTAAAATTTATATTGAATAAAACTTTAAATTGATTCCCAAAAGAATTGTTCTCAAAACAATTGTGGGACATTAATCATGTATTATTATATCTTTTTTAAAATAATTCTTACTTGATTCTTTAAAAATAAAAAAAATTAATTTTATCTTCTTAAGAATTTTATTCAAATAATTTACATAAATTTAAAAAATATTTTTCAATAACTTTTCCTTATCAAATAAATATAAATAACTAATATTTGATTAGTTTTAATAGTTTGATATTTATTTTTCTTAAGCAAAGTCTTATTCAATTCTTATAAATTAAAACAATTAGTACTAGAAGATCTTCATCCTCGCAGTGACCCAACTGATTGAAGTTAGAGTTTAGGTAATCATCGGATACTGTTAGTTTGAGCCCCTTTTTTATTTTTTTTTCCTGATAAACAACATGGCTTAAAGCCCAAACACACTAGTCAAATACAAAGTGAGTATACCCTTGCCCTGCATTATCAGCTAAGAAATCCAGAGAAATGCAACAAGGCATTCGATCAAAGAAGGTGAGACTCTTGGGAAACCTATGACCTAAACTTACTAACTTGTCAGCACATTTATTACCCTCATGAAATACATGCATGAGATCAAGATTCAACTCCACATATGTGAGATTTCTAAACTACCAAAGAACTACGAGAGCGGGTGACAGGAACTCCTTGGCTTGTGAGATGTAAAGCACTACAAAAGTCAGTTTCCAATAATAAATTTGTATAGCCCATGTTGTGACCAAGGAAAAATGCCACCAATACACACCCTATAACTCAGCCAGGGTAATGGTACACGTTCCCAGATTACAGCTCCACGCAGCTATAAAAGCACCTTCCTCATTTCGTATGATCCTCCCACATGAAGCTGATGCTAACTCTGCAAGCAATGAGCCATCAGCATTGATCTTTATTCAAGGATGAGGTGGAGGCCACCAAGATACATGAACTGCTGTCACATTTGGAATAGCTGGTCTAGCTGCCCTCATGAGACTCCAATAATAACCATAATCATCCTTGGCCAATCTAAGCACCCTGCAATTAAGAAAATTATGCGCATTAGTTTGACCTTCAAATATAAACACATTACGACAATACCATAACAAGTAGTAGGCAATCAGAAATAAGCACAAGGGGCCAACCAACATTTTGAACAGTACGGGTTTCATCAAGGAGGCTTTCTTCCAGCCAGACTTAAAGAGGTTGGTGGAAGAAGGACCTCTTGATCAAACTATGACCAATGCTCTTCCACAGTTTTTTGGGCTTTACACAATTACAAAGAACGTGGAGCGTCGACCCCAAATAAATACCAAAATGTGCCCATGTATTAACAGAGACTAGTCCTCTTCTAAACCGAGCAAGATTTGTAAGAAGAATATCATTCATAGCCGGCCACATAAACACTTTCAATTGTTGTGGGGTTTGCAATTTTCGCAGAGCTTTGTGCACCCTTGCTCCAGCCGAAATATCACTCTCACACCAGCACTTATATGCTATTCTCAACTGGAATTCATCATTTATATTATGCATTCAAGCCACCCCAGTCATGTTCATTGGGACTAGAGTCTCTAAAGTTTATGCCAAAAAATTAATTACTAACAAATGCCAAAAAGTTAATTACTAACAAATGTGCCCTAAATTAAATTTCAGATTCCTTTTTTTTTTTTTTATAAAGATAGTGAGGTTAGGAATTATTCCTAGGGATATTTTGGGGGGAGGGGATAAGAGTCGAATATGGGACATTCCAAACTCAAATGAAACATACAAAAAATAATCAATAAACTATGGACTCAACCATCTAAATTAAAGTTCAAGTTAAAACTATGTTTCATTTATAGTTTATAAATTATAGTTTAGTTTAATAGAAAAATAATTTTTTATTCAATCGTTGGTCTAAGACTCAAAATTATATTGAAATATATTTCAATAAAATTTTATCAAATACATTAAAATAAGTAAAAATTTAATTTACGCCTTTCAAATCATGATTTCAATTCATATGTTTTTTTAGTCACCAAATCATTTTTTTACTTTGGGCGTTAGCCTAAGTCATGGTTTTCTTTCTGGTCGGATAAATCATGGTTTAAACTGTACAAATAAAAAATCCAGACCAAAATCACATCCAGACCGAAAAAACGTGTAGAAATAAAAACCCAAACATTCACTAAGGGGTTGGCCCGACGCACTTAGTTGGAATTGGGCCGAATTCGGACTTACCACTGCCAAACTAGATCTCGTTGCTCGACAGTTTCTTTTCAACCAAATTCTGGGATTCGCTCCTCAATTCCACAGCGTTAATCTCTTCCAGAGTTTCGTTTCATTCCCATGCTTCACAGCAATTGCTTGCACAAAAAAAATAAAAATAAAAAACAGTGTATATCGCGTCAGCGATGGTGAAAGCCGTAGTAGCAGAAGAAACTCGCCTCAAACCGGTTGAGGATCGTCTCAGCCAATCCTCACTTCCATCAGAGGCACTTTTTCCCCCTCCATTTCCCTCCCAATTCCATCTTCCTCAGCTCTCACCCTTTCTTTTTCTACTCATTTTCACTTTTTCTTCTCTCTCTTTTTCTCTCCCCCAATTTTCAGGTGGGTCTAGTAATCGGCAAGTTCAGCTCCACTTTGGACCGCGCGTTCGTCTTCGACTTGATCCCAACCCCAAACAACGATGCTGGCGAGCCTGCTTCTTCCATCACGGAGCCCGATAAGAAGAAAGGTTCCAAATCTGATTCTTCCTCGCTCTTCATCGATAAGGATTGGGTCGCTGAACATGCTCGTCAGGTTCATTACTCCACCTTGGTTAATTATCACTTATTATTATTATTTTATTATGTCATGTTAGTTAATTAGAGTTGGACCAACTAAAGTTGGGTGGAGTGATAAACTAGCTGCACTTTTAAAGAGAGGACCAGCTACCAAGGTTCAAACTCTGAGAGAGCCTTTTAGTTGCGACAATGATGAGGGTAGAGATACCTTAAAAGACGAAAAAACAAAATGTTAGTTAGAGTTAGTTGACAATTTGTTAATTAGTTAACAAACGGTTGATTCAGTTAGATTAGAAATGATATTGTACACATTAGTTGTATCTCAGTTCCTACACATTCAACCATGTATATAGATGTACTGGTAAGTTAATGAGAGGACAAATTTCATTTTCTACCCGAATACACATTCTGATAATTAGTAGTAGATGATTATTGTTATTGTTGTTGCTGTTGTTGATGTTGATTGGAATTTTGTTTGATGAAGGTGTCTAGAATGCTAGTGGGCGGGATGAAGGTTGTTGGCATTTACGTTTGGGTTAGTGATAGCGCCTTCAAGAACTCAACCATAGTTCTTTGCCAGGTTCGTGGATGTCGTGAATTTACCATTTGATTTTAATTTTAGTTTGAATTCACTTGGGTTATGTTAATGACTATTATTGATTGATGAATGACTTCTTATTCCGATGCTTTGTTGCAGACCGTGAAGGGGGTTGCTGAAGCAGCACCGATTGTGGAGACTGACTGGGATGAAAGACTGCTTCTTCACATTTGTTATAGCCCAAGGAGGTAAAACCAGGCTCTTATATATATTTATTTAACAATAACAATTAACCCCCTAAACGGACTTGTTTAACTGATTTATTTTGCTTGGGACATGATACTCTTTTTTTTTTATGGGAGCATGATACTCAATTACTCATAATATTACTAGCGCAGGTGGAATTGTCGAAATTGCTCCCTGTCTTCAAACATTACATCAAGTAGTCTGAGGCCTTGTGACTTTAAAATGGGAAAGGTCTTGAGTTCTCTTCAAATGTTTAAGTGCATGTACAACTTTAACCTTAGGTAACATTTTCTCTGCTTTGTAATATTCTGAGGTCATTGAAACTTTATTTATATACTGTTTTCTTTATCAAGCATTGGTCTGTTTAGTCATCTATTAATGCTTTTAAGAGATAGTTCAGGTGTCAAGGTGTGATAGTGAGAAGCTGTAAATGCTTGAAACAATGATCAAATTCTTTTTTTTTTAATTTTCTATTTTTAACAAATGTTTTGTTTAATTGAGTTTCACTAAGGAATTACATGTTCTGGTTATGTATAAAGGAACGATAAATTAAGACCATAGTTGCTGTATTTCCACAGACACTTGCAGATGTAAGGTAAAATTCCTAAAAAGGAGAAATTGTACTTCTCAAACTTGTAAAGGATATCTGAAATTGGAAAAAGTTCCTCTAAAGTGATTAAGGGTACCATATCCACCCTTAAATCAGTTAGTGGGTTAAGAGCAAGATGCACTTTTGATTAAATTAAGGGCGGACAGTGGATATACCCTTACTTGTTCACTTTAGAGACAAGCACACCTTAGAGGAATCGTTCAATCTAAAATAACTTTTTGGGGCAAGGCAATGTTAACAGCCAACAAAAAGAAAGTGGAAGAAAAAGAAAATGGCAGCTACGTAGCTGAGCAAGTATTGGGTTACTCTGTATATAATCCCCTTTTAATTTGATTATTATATGGTGATCAGTATGGTCCGTTCTTGTTAGTGAGTTCTCATATATAACATTATCTTTTGCAAGGTTACCTATATTTCATGACAATGCATCAAAATTCCACACATTCAGTGATGTTCTTTGTCATGCAATATCTCTTCATGCCAAAGAGCTTAAAGGTGCACAGGCCTTGATTGATGGTAAATTGGTAATTAATCAACTCTACCTTTTCCTTTTCATCTTTAGTCAGAAGTAAGAAGCAACTTGATTCTCAACTTTAGTATTATTGTTATAAATGATAACAATTGTTAATGTTCGTCTGTACTGTTGCCCACATTGTGTGGTTTTATTGTGATATAAAATGATGGCTTTCTGCAGTCTACACTGAATAGTGAATATGAAATGGCAAGAAATGTTCTTTTTGTCAGACTTGTTTGAACATTCAATAAATACATCATTTTGACATTTCCTTGATTGAAACTACATTCTGCAAGATTATTTGTGTTTATAAAATTGGAAGGAGAATACTGCTAGTCAATTACTGACAAGTAAACCTTGTTGCATAGTAGAGTGTAGTTGAGTCAATTTTTTTCACAATATTTTACTAAAGCCTTTTTATCTAGAACAAAATGTGTTAAGAGATGGCTAATGTATTTGCAAAGGTTCTAACCTGCAAATGGCTACTCTAGTAACAAATTTTATCCCATAACAAATTGAAGAAGAGTCCCTTTAAATTTTATAGCATTCTGGTTCAGTGAAAGAAACAAGTAATTGCATGCAAATGACAGTGTCATAAAACTTTACCCTGCTTTCAGTCAGAACCTTTGGACTTAATCAGAAGAAATTACTTCTGTATACGCCCAAGGTTCATCAAACATGCCAAATAGCCTAATCTGAATGCTATTAACTGCTGGACTGTGTACAAATAGATTTGCAAATTTCTCTGAACTTGAAAAACACTTAACAAATCTATCACGTTATAGTGCTTTGCTTGGCTTGTGATGCTTCAAAATTTGATTAATATTAGGTTGATAGGCTATTGTTTGTACTTTGAGCTGGAATTGTTTGCCCCAAAAATGTTTGTTGTTTCAGTCGTAACAAATACCTTTCTGTTATTATTATTTCGTTCAGGTTGTTGATGGTGAGCTGTGCTCATCAGATGGTGTGCATGAAGTTGAATTGCTTTTACCATTTACAAATAATACTCCTTTTGAATGTAAGTTTGTCTACAATATTATATTATATATGCTTAATGTTCAGATTATTGTTATTTTTTCCATTGTGTTAAAACTTTCATGTTCTAACTAACACTTATAATTTTATAAAGCATTCAGCCAAAGGGATGTTGTCGGTATTCTTTCTTTTAGTGGTTTGATATGTTCCTTCGCATATCTGAATTCAAAAGAGCCAATCTCACAAGCAATCACCGATATAAAGGTAGTCAATAACTGTCATGTTTATTCTATTCAGATTTTACTGTAAAACTTCTGTTCATTTATTCATGTGTTGAGTATTTTTGACTTCTTTTTGGAAATATCTGTCCTGCATTAGGGTTAGTTGATGGTTCGAATTCTCTTATGGGATTATGGATGAAATACAATGTTGGAAATCCTGTATATTAATGTTTATGATTTTAGTAGGATGTAGCATGTTTGTACAGCTATTCAAAAAGACCATGTCAAACTAGTGACTTTCCTACTTTATGGATTTTTTTATTTTCCCTACACAATGATTGTTTAGTATTCCTTAAAAAATATTCGGTGCCTTTGGTTGGACAATAGCCTCAATTTTAAAGTGGTTTCCTTGGCTTATCAGCTCATTTGGGATAAGAACAGGAGATTGGATTCTATTTGGTGTGGGATTTCCCTAACGTTTATGCAGAGGGATGGGCAGCTTTGATGATTTTTCTTTTTCTTTGTTGTTTTATTTTTCCTTTTTATGGAGGATCCGTATTTTCTTCTCATTTTCTTAATGATTTTCTTTGATTAGTAAAAGAAGGAATTTCCTCCAAGCTTCACTAACTTCCCCTTTTTCCTGATTTTTCCTATACCATCCTGGGTCACACTGTGTACATAGGGAGATATCATTATGAGTCTGCAAAGTAGATTGGATATAATATGTGATGAGGCAGATGCTGATTCAGGTTCTGGTCTGGAAGTTGGCAGGGAAGCAATTGACGATATATCAACTGAAAAACCTGTTTCCCAACTTGTGCTGCATTTAGTAAGGTCTGTAACTTCTAATAATATATTTGATCCCTTTCCCATGGGCATATTTCAATTTTTATTTATGAAAAAGCATTAAAACGAATAGCTGCCTTCTAAGTTCTAACCTTTTGCAATCAGCTACTGCAGGGGGTGTTTATTAGTGTCATGAATGCTCCATCTTGTGTTGTATAAGACCATAGAATTTTGTGTCCTGATTATTCTTGCTCGCTGGATTTATCTTTTTAAGCTGGTGTAATGAAGAATTTAATTATATTTTGCACTCCTAGCTCATCTAATAAAGCCTCTGACTATTCAAAAATAGTATTTGACAGTGTGGGTCTATCTTTTGGTTGTTCAAACACATAGAGGCTTTTCCAGAAAAGTCTTAGCATACAAACTTCACCTGGTACCTTGCGATACCTTGTTTCTTGGTTTATGGCTTGTTTACAATAGATTTTAGGTGATTCAGCCAGTTCTGTATTAATTGTAGAAAAAAGTAATCATGTGAGTTCTAATTGATACATTTGTTATTTTAACTGCAAATGCTTTAGTTTGAAGCACCAATTATATCTATCATACTTTTGTGAATAACAGAAAAGGATGCACGCTTCCATTTCCTAGAAGAGTCTTTGCACCATGGTTGGCAGGGGCTTATGTGTGTGACTACTTACAGCCTTCTGATACTGTTGAGGTTTGTTCCACTGCTATAGTCAAGAGAGTAGGGGTTTGGTTTCTCTGTGTCTATGAATTTGTTTGCTTGTCTCTGATTGTTTGAAGATCATGGCATTATTTGTTTTGCTGCTGAAAAAATGATTTAAATGAGGGTTGATTAGGGATGCGTTTTAATTGATACTCTCCCATATATATGTATATTAACAATCCTTCCTTGTTGATTTAAAAACTTTTTCAGCCTGAATACTGAAATGTACACTTATCTATTGCTTCTGGACAACTAACTGGTATTTCCAGGCCCTTTACATATAAACCATGTGAACTCAAGAATTTAATAAAAAATTGGCATGAATTTTGGTGGGACATGATATTTTTAAAAAGTCTACATAATCACAGAGGGGGCTACCCAGCCTGCGCAAGCGTAAGAATATTTGCGATGATACTGCTGTGATTTCTTTTCACTTGACAGTCAATTTAGGCTGATTAATCTATGCTGCATTTGGCATCGGAATTATCTTGATTCTTGAAAAGAAACAGTGGAACAACAGCTCAATTAATTTATTTTTTGTCCTTGCATAGGTCATCTGATTTTAAGATTCCATCTAACATCAACCATTTTAAATTGCTGTGCGCCTGTCACAATTCTGAAGAAGCTTTCGTTAGCATATTTTGAGAAGTAAGAAATTCTTGCATCTAATTCCTCTGACATGATTTTCCTTCTCTTCTTACCTTAGGTGTTAAAAGACCATTGTGCAGAGTTATTATCCATGAAACTTCCAACTGACGTCTCAACAATTTTGGAGCCAGAAAAAGAAGTCCCATCCATTGAAACTAAATCTTTCTGGGATGTAGCAGTGCCCTTCTCTTCAGCAATTCACACATTGGAGAAGAGCAAACTTGATGTTAGAGAAGCGAAAGAGAGCAAATCTGTGAAGCCAGGTCACATCAATGTTGTAGCTGCTGGTTTCATCCTTCTCCTGTCCGTGTTCCTTGGTTTTGTGCTCTTCTTGCTAAAGGGTTGAAGCATTATATTTAAGAATTTTCTCTCCAATGTGAACTATACCTCGTCGCATATTTAGAAGTACAGCTTACTTGTGTAATTTGAAATTATATTGCAGTAAAAATGAAAAACGAAAATTTAAAGAAAAAGAACCGTTCATTGTCTGATACGCGGTGAGCGAACCAATCAGTCTTGCGCAGTATCTTCCCCATTATCTTTTCAATGCTCCTTGCGTAGAGACGGAGCATTAAAACTTCTATAAAAAGAAACGCATAAAATCAGTGTATTTGCTGATTTACGAATTGTTCTTTCAATTTACCCGAGTTATGTATTTTGTATGATACTATTCAATAAACAGCATGTCAATGAAACTCAAATTAGCGGAGTCTTTCCTTCATATGAAAATTTTCTTGGTAATTTTCTGGAAAACGTGAGGTGTATATTTCACTTTTATGACTTATCTAGTGTTATTGACACGTTAAGCCTCGGTGAATTAATGATGATCGTCAGATATTGCTACGTCTGCAGAATACTTAGGTGAGAGTGTATCGATCGCCATTCGCTGAACAAAAATCGCCATTATAGTTTTACCGCTGGAAGATTTTTATATTTATTATTTAAATATTAATACTCAAGCTGTCGATGCATTCATAGTTTGTAAGCAGTTAAAACTTGTTATTTTTAACAAATTTTCATTTCTTGATAATCCAAGCTAGTTGGCTATTTATAAAAGTGAAGTTGGTACAATAAAATCTGACAAAATATCAGTTAAACCTAAAATTATAATCAATTATCTCTATATAACTCTAAACAATACCCAATAGAATATAGAGGAATTTTGTATCGTACAACTTTAGATTAATATGAGAGTACAATTGAGCGATTTCTGCTGGTGGTTTTGATGTCACTTTTAAACACCAGCTATATAGAAAGAGGGGACAATGAGCTTGGCCACCAACTAAAATACTATAGCTACATTGTATGGAATCAAAGCACCAAACCCAAGACCATGCCTACTCTGTGGTGCATATCAGCACATCAACAATTGTGTGGAACGAGAGGAGTGAACATGGGGGCACTAAGCTTGCACCGTAGTACACATCAACACATTATCACTCTCTTTCCTTTAAATTCTAAGTGTTTTGATGAATATAAAACCTAACTCATGCAATAAAAATGAGAAATCTAATTTTAAACATTAATGTGTTAGACTGTCCCTGTATGTGTAAATTTTTTATTTGATTCGGCCTTTTTATCTGTCCTAGTAAAACATATTGTGAATTTTTTCCCCCGTAAATACATGTGTATTGTGCATGTGTGCGTGTATTAGGTAAAACGATGTCATGATAAAACAGCAGCCCCTACTTCTGTATTCCATGAATATATATCAACTAAATGATGGAGAAAACTTAACTGAAAAATAGTTTATAAAAAGCTAAATGGAAGAACGATGTGAACACAGCAAAATAAGCAACCCAATAAACCTGGTACACCCCCTTCTAATTGATGGGAGCTACGAAATCGCCCAGTTTGACTTTTTCATCGCAAGTATAGATTATCGATTATAATACTGCATATATTTGTCCCGTAACGAAAATCGCTGTTTCCTTCCAACTATTCTTCGATGTTTGCTCAGGAAAATAAATCTTCAAGGTAATTGAGTTTTTTTATTTAATCATGGCATTAAAAATACACGTGATTTACATGAAGCTGAAAAAATCAAGAGATAAATGTACTGCATTTGCATCCATTGGAATTTTGGAACAATTTTCAAGCTTTCAATTGAACTGGGAGTTTGGCTTGAAGGGCCAAACTGAAAATGCCCAATGCTATCTGTTTGGACAACGCATTTGAAATTTGATTCATCTCCAACTGGTGGGATTTGGGAATTGAGAATGTTAATATGAGCTTGAATTTTGGCTAAATCTCCTTCTGTATAATGGATTTGTTTAACAATGAACGGGTCTTGAATACGACACTGTGCTTCAAAATATAAACTATCTGTTGCTTGTGCTCCAGCATAGGGTGGAATCTGCTGCGAAGTTAAAATTTACTAAATATTTTTATGATACAAATTTTTTAAAATTTTAATTTCTATACACTGATAATATAAAATAATTTTATACTATTAATCAATAAAATTACAAGAAAGTGATAAATCATAATAAGTAACTACCTATTATAATAACCACCCACCATAATTTGATTTTTTTTTGCAATTCTATTAGTGAGCAATATATATTGTTTTTACACTATGGTAATTAAACTCATTTTTTAATTTAAAAATGTTTTCATTTTTTCCTTAAATCCATGACACTACCATGTTATCAGAGAAAAATGCATTAGTTTAATGCATGGACCCAACTAGAAAAAAAAGAATGCTTCTAACTAGTACGAATGTAAAAGTAAGGAAAGCGATATGAAAACTATATCCAATTCAATCAAAATTAGAGAATTATGAAAATCATGAGCAGGAATAATTTTTCTTTTTTTCTTTTTTTCACTTTTAACCATTCATGTAAGTCAAAATTAGTAAGGCGCAACATTATTAAAAAATTCTCATATTACGGAGGAATAGTTTGTCCTTTTATCTCTCGTGTTAATGTTCTTAAGAAAGACTAAATGGAAATCTAAAGGCTTCAGGAATAGCTTTTCAGCTTTAGATATTGGAAAACTCTCCTCATATTTGAATTATTCCGCTTTCATGAGACTCTTTGTAATGCATGGTAGTCATTAACGAATATACTCACCTATTGAGATCAAAATACTAAAATTTTAAACAAAACATATACTGGAATAAATAACATTCTTGGTCTGTAGTACTTTTTCACAGTTGCATGCAGTCCAACCTTGTTAAGAAGATAAAAGTATTCATTTACATTCTATAATAAATCATACAATCATAACTGTTTTTTCTTTATTTGTTAATTGGTTACCTGAAACATTTTTTCAACGTTGTTGCCTCCATATACTATGTGAACGCAAGCATATCTTCGAGGATCATTATGAGGAAAATAAGTAGGGAAAATAAGGAGAGAAAATGCAATCCGAAGGGCCCTTTCTTCTCTGATTCTTTCAAGTTGCACATCTGACATCATCATATCGAATCCTTCAAGAATACATAACAAATCCAAAGTGAATACTTGACACCTACAAAGATTTTCTTTTCCCCAATCCCTTTGCTCTCGATATAGAAGAAAGAAATTTTATAGAGATTTGGATGCCTTAAAGTATTTGTATTGAGACACATGAACTGATTTGTAATGGCTGCTATTTTCAAAATGACACTAGTGCTCCAAAAGAAAGTATGTCATCGAATTGGACTAAATGGATGTTAGCCGAGGCAGCTAGAGCCCATGTCCTATTGATCCGTTTCCCCAAATTACAGTTAAAAATCCAGATAACAGATAGTGGTAGGAGGGAGAAATAAAAAAAAACAAAGGAAGATAGATCCCTTAGAGATACTCTACTGCGGTATCTATTGAAATTGTTCAGTTGCCCTGCTGAATTTCTGGTCATTTATCTTTTCCTAATCCAAGCCAAGCTGACCATCCATTACAAATTGTAATAACTATGATATTATATTATTTCATGCTTTATTTTCTGAGTGTTTCCTCTTTTATATAAGCATGTTTTTCATTCAGGGAAAGTATATCAACAGATACTTCACTTATTCTTGATCTATAGATAAGGTGACTTACAAATTTCACTCAGAAATCAGCTTCGATGAGCTAATATATAGCTCTTAAACAGACTTTGAGAACCAGAATTCTCGACACAAGAGAATTACACAAAAGTGTGGGTCCAACCGTGGGCTTTGAAATCAAAGAAAGAAAAGCCATGAGACATGGCATTTGTTACCAATATTAAAGTTGGTTGAAGGTTGAAAAAAATTTTGCTGCATGCGTGAAGTTATTTTCTCATGACCTAATACACAATAGGCCAGTGGAGAGACGGAAGAAATTTTTTCCTGTGAGCCAAATTGTTGCTGTGTTTTCACACTGTGGAGAACCTCTATAAATAGAGGTGGATTTGCTCATTTGAAGGCATAGAGCGAGCTACAAGATCAAGCAGTTGTGCCAGAGAGACTTAGGTAGCATTTGGTATATAACCTACTAAGATTGTCAGTAACATAGATTACCACTTAGAAAGATTGCCACATTTTAAATTGCTGGTAATATTAAATGCAGTGCCTGATATGCATAGGTAATCTAAGTGATAATTTATATTACTCTGTTTGGTATATTAAAAAGATTATTAGGTAATATATGTATAAAATTAATATAATAATAATAAATAATTAATAATAATATTTATTTTTAATAATAATTTATTATTTATTGATAATAATAATATTATTATTATTAATTAATATTATTTTTAATAATATCAATAACAACAACAATAATAATATTATTTTTAATAATAACAGCAATAACCACAACAACAACAATAATAATACTAATAATTTTTAATAATAATAATAGGAAGATTACCACCAATGTGGTAATCCATATTACCACATTTTAAGGGGGCAATCTATATTACTATATTGGTGATAATCCACATTACCTTGAAAATCTAAATTGCTAGTAATGTTGCCCATCCAAATAAGGTAATGTTGTAGGCCCAAGTAATTCAATCAAACATTATCAGTAATCTAGATGAATTACCTCATACCAAACGCTCCCTTAAAGTGTGTTGGTCTTTGAGAGTCTTTGAGAGTGAGAGGAAAAATGGAGTATGAATAAATCTCAGAGTGTAGGATGTGGGTAAATATGTCAAGTAAATACACCAAGTAAAATTTGGGTATCATTTCTAGTGCTCTTTAGTACCACAATTATCATAAAATTATAGTATTTGAATGGAAGTGTTCTCATTAGAAAACACTATATTTACCTCTTATGTAAAGAGTATTGAAAGAATATATTATAATTATCCTTAATATAGTGGAATATTTACTAAGTTTATCTCATGGTTTTTCCCTTGATAAAGGGTTTCCACATCAAAATTTGGTGTTCTTTAACTTAATGCTTTGCACATATTTATTATTGCCACGCTGTGTGAATTGGTAGATATAATTCTATCAAGCCTACTTTGGTGCTCATTGCCACATCGACATTATTTAATTTACATTGAGAATTAAGCCTTGAGCCCAACAAGTGGTATTAGAGCTCTAGTTGAATTTTGGGTTGTGCTATGTAAATTAAATGGAAGAGAATACGGGCACCATGATCAAGGTGATAGCTGCAAATTACTCCATTCGGAAGCCAAAAATGGAAGATGATCTATATGATCTCGTGGACAAGAGAGAAGCAAAGAGAGACAATATGACAATAGACGATTGGAAAAAGATACATAGGAAGGCCATTAGATTAATTAGGCAGTGGGTGGATATTAGTGTGTTCCACCATGTGGCCATAGAGATAGATGCCAATACTCTAAGGAAGAATTTAAAGGATCTCTACGAGAGAAAGATTGCACAAAATAAAGTTTTCGCAATTAGGAAGTTAGTAAAAATCGAGTATAGAGATGGAAGATCTATTGCTGAAACCTTTAGTGGCATCCAAGATTTCGTAAATCAGTTGAGTATCATGAAGATAGTGGTAGATGATGAGTTCCAAGCATTATTACTTTTGAGCTCTTTGCTAGATAGCTGGGACACCTAGGTGATGTCACTAAGCAACTCTACTTCGAACGAAAATTTGTCTTTATTCCAACTCAAAGACAGTGTGTTCAATGAAGAAACCAGAAGAAAAGACTTGCATATAGATAATTCCTAAGCCCTTGTCACAGAGAACAAGGGGAGAAGTAAGAGTAAGTCAAGGAAATCCAAATATCAATTGCGGTCCCAATCTAGAGGAAAGTTTGATTATTACTATTGCAGTGAAGAAGGACATATCAAAAGGAATTGTAAGGCTTGGAAGAATAGAGATAAGAAAAATTGGAGAAGTTAGAACACAACTGATGATGAAAATCCCATAACTTCGGTGATAGGTGGGGAAGTAATGTTGATTTCTTTTGGATAAGAAGAGTGCAATGTTATAGAATCATGTTTGGAGTGGGTCGTTGACTGAGTAGCATCATATCATGTCACTCCTAACAAGAAATTCTTTGTTGTGTACAAAGCAGAGACTTTGGCAAAGTAAAGATGGGTAATAGCAACAATACAGATATTGTGGGAGTTGGTGATATGTGCATTTAGACTAATATCGGATGTACACTAACATTTTGTGTGACATGTCCTGGTTTTAAGCCTAAATTTGATCTTTATGCATGCTTTGGATCTAACTGGATACCACATTGACTTTGGTGATGACAAATGGAAGCTTTCCAAAGGCTCAATAATTGTTGCTAGGGGAATGGTGTATAACACACTATACAAGACTCAAGTCAAGCAGATAGGAAGGTTGAATGTAGTAGAGGATGATGATGCTTTGCCAAATTTATGGCATAAAAGACTGGCTCATTTAAGTGAAAAAGGATTGTAGATTTTGGCTAGGCAATCCCTTATTCCTTTTCTCGAAGGTACAAAGCTAAATCCTTGTGATCATTGTTTATTTGGCAAGCATCATAGGGTGCCTTTAAGCCAAACATTAAAGTTGAAAGAGAATATTTGGATATAGTTTACTTTGATGTATACGACCCTATAGAGGTGGAGGCTCTGGGTGGTAGTAGATAGTTTGTGACATTTATTGATAATGCTTCACGATAAGTGTGGGTGTGCTTCTTGAAGAAGAAAGACCAAGTGTTTCAATACTTTGAAAAGTTTCATACCATGGTGGAGAGAGAAGCCAGGAAACATTTGAAGTGTCTTCGCAATGACAATGGAGGTGAATATACTTCCCATGAATTCAAAATTATTGCTCTAAACATGGCATCATGCATGAGAAGATAGTTCCTGGCACCCCACAGCATAATGGTGTGGCCAAAAGAATCAACAGAACCATTATAGGGAAAGTTAGATGTATGTTGAGAATGGCTAAGATACCTAAGCCATTTTGGGTGAAGCTACTCAAACCACATGCTACCTGATTAATAGATCTCTATTTATTTCTTCAGGCTTTGACATTTCTAATAGAGTATAGTCCATATATGATATTAGTTACTTTCATTTGACGGTGTTTGGATTTAAAGCCTTTTCTCATGCAAGTAAGAAGCAGAGACAAAAGCTTGATAATAAAGTCATTCCTTGCATACTTTTGGGCTACAAAGATAAGGAATTTGGCTACAGGCTTTGGGATCCAGAAAAGAGGAGGATAATTAGAAGTAGAGGCGTAGTGTTCTATGAGCAAGAAATTATGTTGGATTTTATGATTGAAAAACCAAAAATAAATCTGGTGCTAAGGTTGATTTTACCCCAGTCTTTTCTCCTAGAAAAATGCCACAGAAGAAGGAGAGTTACATGAACATGGGTTCGATAATGAGTCAGCTATTGATGATGCTAGAGATGGAGAAGGTGTTGAGCAGGGGGAGCAAGCTACAACACCACAATTCCGGCGATTTGGTAAATAATAAGGGAACATAATCATTGAACATAATCAGTGATTTTCTGCAATCAATATCTGCAACATTCCTTTATTTTGCAACTTATTTTTTAGTCAATTATTGATAGTAATTTATTGTCAATTAGTGATTGTGAGCAACCTTGCTCATCTATCGTGTATTTAAACATTGCTACTGCAATGAAATAACACAAGTCATTCTATCAAAATTCTCCGAATATCTTTATGGTAATTAAAGCCATTCTTGCCTAAACAAGTTGCATTTGATCCTTTTTTTTTTTTTTTGGTGTCATCCTCTCTTGTTACAATGATCACTGATGAAACCTTAGCAACCAACATGGTTGTGCAAACTTCAACCCCTCCCTCTAAAACCTCGTCATTATCCAACCATGGTGTGGTCAATCCAATCACACAGGGTGGACAGATCATCACTATTAATCTACCCACTTAGCTCCCTATTAAACTCATGGGAAGTAGCGACTACTTGACATGGATGACATAACATGACTTTCTCTTTTTAGGGTATGATCTCATGTCTTACTTGATGGAACCCTTCCTTACCCACCAGCCACAGATCTAGAATGGAAAACTTGGGTGCGTAAAGATGGTCTCATTGGACATGCCATCATGGCATTTGTGGATCTTACTATTATGTGTCTGGTTGCCCTAACACCCATTGCTCATGCTGCTTGGACAAAGCTCATTCAACAATATGCAAACAAATCCCCATCATGAGTTTATAGTCTTCAAGACTCTCGTACTCACCTTACCAAAGGCACAAAATCAGTTGCCCAATACCTCAATGAGATTCGTGTTATTGCAAATGAACTTGCCCTTACTGATACTCCAATAGCGGCTCAGCCCTTGTCATCAAGATTCTCAGTTGTCTAGGTCTCGAGTATAATGAATCAGTGCTGCCATTCACTCAAGAGATACACTTATTTCTGTAGAAGAGCTTTTTGACAAACTCAGTGGCCATGAAGTTTTCCTTTTCCATCGACAGAAAACTCCTGCTATCATTGCTTAATATAACCAGCGATCCAATAATTAGAATTGCAACTAACAACGCTCAAATGGCAACAACAAAAGGAATTTATCCTTATTCCCCGCCAGCAACACTCACTACTCTCGACCTCCCTCTAATGACAACCGGCAATCCAACTAGTGCCCCTTAATGTCCAATAACAACAGTGGGCCCCATGTATAATGCCAACTCTGTGACAAGTTTGGACACATTGCTTGGGTTTGTCGCTCTGCCTCACAATCTTGAAGATGTCCTCATGCCAATTACTCTACACACCAATATCAGAATAATACCAATTAGGTCAAAGACACTGGGGCCTTTCACCACATCACTTTTGATACTCAAAACCTTTAAGCCTTCTTTGAGTATACGGGTATCAATCATGTGATTATTGGTGACGCTAATGGTATTAAAATTACACACATGGGACATACTAGTCTTTCTTCTCCTTATCATAAATTTATATTGAAAAATGTTTTATGTGCTCTTACTATTCATAGAAATTTAATCTCTATTTCTCAATTATGTGAACAAAAATAAAACATCTATTGAATTCTTTCCTAACTTCTTTATTGTGAAAGATTTGAGAACAGGAGCACCTCTTGCTCAAATAGAGCTCGAACATATGAATAGACTGTATCCTCACCACCAGCTGCCTACCTTGCTTCTACAGCTCATCTTTGTTATACACTTGGCATCATCATCTTGGCCATCCTCATTTAAAGGCTCTTAAGTCTATTATTTTGCAATTTCATCTACTAGTTTCGAATTCTTTTCAAGATTATTGTAACTTCTATCTTTGCAATAAAAGTCATTGTTTGCCCTTTAAACAAGCCACTTTGAAAAGTTCAAGACCTTTAGAACTTTTATATACTGATGTTTTGGGACCATCTCCAATCACTATTACTGAAGGGTACCGATTTTATGTTATATTTGTTGATCACTTCACAAAATACATATGATTCTTTCCACTAAAAAGGAAATCTAATGTTGTCTCTATCTTTAATTCCTTTAAATTGCTTGTTGAAAAATTCTTTAACTGTTCCATTGTTAGTGTATATTCTGATGGTGGTCTAGAATATGACAGCTTGACTAAAACACTTATAGACATGGGGATATAACACATTTTTTCACTTCCCTACATACCTCAAAGGGTTAGTAGCACTGAAAGATGCCATCACCATATCATGGAAATAGCCTTGACTCTACTATATCAAGCATCTATCCCACTTGTCTATTGGCCTTATACATGTTCCATAGCTGCATACCTAATCAATAGAATGACCACTCCAATTTTAAAAGATTGCTCACCCTATGAATCTCTTTTTTAGGCCTCATCAAATTATACTACACTTCGTACCTTTGGTTGCCTATGCTATCCTTGGCTACGCCTTTATTCCAGTCACAAGCTTGATGTCAAGTCCAAGCCATGTGCATTTTTTGGCTATTTAACAAAATATCATTGTTAGCAATGCTTTGGCCTTTCCACTTCAAAAGTTTTTTTTTTGGCATGTTGTTTTTGTTGAAAACACTTTTCCATTTGCTACCATGTTTCTTCCTCTTTCTCGGGTATCTGAATCCAACCTTCACACTTAGCTTGATGTTATACCCACCGACAAATCCCCACCCATATCTTTCGCTCCCATTACACCTATAATGACTTATGACATTTCCCCGGTTCCCACAATATTGACTCTTCTCTCCATATTCTCGGATATCACCAATTTGCCACCTACAGCTTCTACTTCACATTTGGCGACTGCTCCTATTTTGGCATTGAGTGAACCTACTGCCAACTTTTCTCTGCCACAAGAAGGTAGTCCTATCCCTCCACCAGCTCATGTAATCACTAGATCACAGCATAATATTTTTATGCCTAAGAAACCAGTTGGTTACTTGGCTTTGTTAGCATCCATGGGTTCTCTTATGGCACCTCAAACTTATAAACAAGCAGCAAAGTCTAAAGAATGGAGAGATGCCATGCATGAAGAAATTGATGTACTTATAAGAAATAAAACATGGTCTCTTGTTCCTTCTTCTGCCAAATAGAATGTCATTGGTTGTAAGTGGGTTTTCTAGGTCAAACAAAAATCAGATGGAAGTGTAGATTGGTTCAAGGTTGGCTAGTTGCAAAAGTTTTCATCAATGTCCTGGTATTGACTTCACTTCTACTTTCACTCTAGTAGTAAAACCAACTACCATTCATTTGATTCTTACTTTTGCCACCTGCTTTAAATGGCTTCTTTATCAACTTGATGTCAATAATGCCTTTTTACAAGGAACCTTAGAGGAGGAGGTCTACATGAAGCAACCTCCCAATTTTGTCAATCCAAAGTATCCACTCATGTCTGCAAACTTTGCAAGGCATTTATGGCCTTCGACAGACTCCTCGTGCATGGTACAATGAATTGAAAATGTTTATTTGCTCAATTGGGTTAGTTGGTTCTAAATTAGACACCTCTCTATTTATAATGCATAGCCAAACATATGTTGTATTTTTATTTCTCTATGTGGATGATATTATCTTGGCAGGTTCTTTTGAAGCAAAAATACTTGAAGTCAATATAGTCTTGGCAATAGACTCTTTGGTCTACTACTAGCACCTCATAAACTTCTTAATCTTGGGACATTCTCGGACTCCGACTGGGGAGATGATCTAGACAATAGATGTTTCATGGGAGCTTGCATTGTGGTTCTTGGAGGTTTTCCAATTAGCTAGTCATCGAATAAGCAAAGCACCGTCGCTCGCTCCTCTACTAAAGCAGAAAATAAGGCCATCACAAATGTTGTAGCTAAAACAAATTGGATTATCAACCTTGTGAAAGAACTTCGGTTCTCCATTTCCAACTCCAATGGTCTACTATGACAATTTAGGTGTCACCTGCTATGACAATTTAGGTGCCACCTTCTTGTCTCAAAACCCAGTCTTTCATAGTCGCATGCTCTTGACTATCAATTTGTTTGTGAGCAAGTATAGGATAAAATACTTGTTGTTTGGCATGTTCCATCTTCCTCACAACTTATTGATTTTCTTACCAATGTGGTGCCCACAGCAACTTTTCTATGTCATTGGTCCAAGATAGGCGTTGTCAACTCACCGCCTATCTTGCAGGGCATAATAGGGTAACATAATTAGTGAACATAATAAATGATTTTCTACAATCAATCTCTGCAATATTCCCTTATTCTAAAACATATTTTTCAGTCAATTAGTGATTGTGATTTGTATTCTTTCCTTTTTTATTTTAAGCAACCTTGCTCATCCATTGTGTATTTAAACACTGCTACTACAATGAAATAAGACAAGCCATTCTATCAAAATTCTCCAATATCTTTTTAATAGAGAGTGTTTTTCATCTAGTAGGTAACCTGGTTCAAAGTAATCCTTCTCACTGATGAGGGGGAGTCAAAGAATTTTGAAGAAATTCAAACTCATAAGGATAAAATCCATAGGATGAAAGCCATGCAAGAAGAGATGGATTCCTTGCAAAAGAATGATACTTATGAGCTTGTAGAACTTCATGAAGGCAAGAAGGCTTAAAGAACAAATAGGTGTTCAAGCTTAAGAAATATGGCAACAAGCTGGCGAAGTATAAAGCTTGCTTAGCTGTGAAAGGTTTTGGACAAAAGCTCGGGATAGATTTTGACAAGATTTTCTCTCCAGCTATCAAAATAATTTCTATTCAAGTTATACTTAGATTAGTGACTAACTTTAATTTTGAGCTTGACCAGTTAGATGTGAAAACTGTGTTTCTCCATAGAGTTTTGGAGGAAAAGATCTACATGGATCAACTAGAAGGATTTGAAGAGGCTAGGAAGGAGCACATGTTTTGCATATTGAAAGACACTCTGTACGGATTGAAGCAGACTCCAAGACAATGGTACAAGAAGTTTGACTCATTCATGGTAGGTCATGGATATATAAGGATTGATGTAGATCATTATGCATATGTCAAAACATTTTGGGGTGATAAGTTCATCATCCTCTGTTATATGTAGATGATATGTTGATAGTAAGACACGATGCAAAGATGATTGGTGATTTGGAGAAAGAGTTATCAAAATCCTTTGTTATGAAAGATCTAGGCCTTGCAAAGCAAATTCTGAGCATGCAGATTTTGTTAGACTAGAAGGCTAGAAAGCTTTGATTATCACAAGAATGATATGTACATCGTGTTCTAGAACGATTCAATATGAAGAATGCTAAGCCAGTTAATGCACCATTGGCCAATCATTTTAAACTCAACAAAAGGAGTTGCCCCATTATTGATGAAGGAAAGAAAGAGATGGCTATTGTACCTTACTCCTCTACAGCCAGGAGTTTGATTTATGCTATGGTTTGTACTTGGTCGAATATCACTCTGTTGGAGTTGTTAGCAAGTTTCTTTCCAATCCCGATAAAGACTATTGGGAAGCTGTGAAGTGGATCTTGAGATATTTGAAGAGTAGTTCAAGAATGTGCTTGTGCTTTGGAGGACCAAAACCAATTTTGGAAGGCAATGCATATTTGGACATGGCAGGTGATCTATATGTTGGGAAATCTACCTTCAAATTCTTGTTTACTTTTGCAGGGGGAGTAGTATCTTGGAGATCAAAATTGTAGAAATGTGTTGCCCTATCCACTATTAAAGTAGAATATTTTGCTATGACTAAAGCTGGTAAAGAAATACTTTAGTTGAAAAGATTTCTTTAACAATTAGGAATGAAGCAGGAAATGTTTGTTATCTATTGTGATAGTCAAAGTGCTTTGGATTTAAGCAAGAATGCAACGTATCACTTGCGTACAAAGCACATTGATGTCAAATATCACTGGCTACAGCAAGCAGTGGAAGAACAATAGTTTAAGCTAGAAAAGATTCACACTGATAAAAATGTTGCTGATATGATGATGAAAGTTGTAGCACGAGATAAGCTTCAAATTTGTGCCGAATTGAATGGCATGGATCCCAAATGATTGCTTCCAACATTGCCTCTAGGATTGTTTCCCCCAACAGCTGGAAGGGGAGAATTATGGGGTTTGACTATGGGTTTTGAAATCAAAGAAAGAAAAGCCATGAGACATGAAATTTATTACCAATACTAAAATTGGTTGAAGGTTGAAAAAAATCTGCATGCGTGAAGTTATTTTCTCATGGCCTAATACGCAATAGGCCGGTGGAGAGGCGGAAGAAATTTTTCCCGTGAGCTAAATTGTTGCAGTGTTTTTGTAGTGCAGAGAACCTCTATAAATAGAGGTGGATTTGCACATTCGAAGGCATAGACCAAGCTGCAAGATCAAGTAGCCATGCGAGAGAGACCTAGAGCATGCATGTTGGTCTCTGAGAGTCTCTAAGAGTGAGAGGAAAAATTAAGAGTGTGAATAAATCCCAAAGAGCGTAGGGTGTGTGTAAATACATCAGTAAATTTTGGATATGATCTCTATTGCTTGATACTACAATTATCATAAAATTGTGCTCCCTCTATTCACTTATAACTGCCTTTTTAGCAAAATTTCTTTGTCCACAATTATCTATCATTTAAGAGTTTTAAGGTAGTATTAATTACTTTCTTCTAATTTTACCGCTATTTTTATTCTCTCACCTACTTGTAATAATTGTTTTACAATTTCTTTAAAAAGGACAATTTTGTCAAAATAGTGTAAATTTTTCTATATTTGTGCAATTTTAATGATTTCTTAATTTATGTGTCAAAACCTTAAAAGACTGTTATAAGTGGATGGAGGAAGTAGTAATTGAATAAGAGGGTTTTTACTGAGAAACACTATATTTACCTCTCATATGAGAGAGTGTAGAATGATATATTGTAATTATCTTGAATATAGTGGAATACTTTTCGAAGTTTGTCTCGTGATTTTTCCCTCAGTAGGGGGTTTTCAATATTAAAATTTGGTGATATTTTTCTTAATGTTTTGCATATATTTATTATCATTGTGCTATGTGAATTAGTAGATATAATTGTATCAAGTTTACTTTGGTGCACATTGCCACATTAGTATTATTTAATTTATACTAAAAATCAATGCCTAAGCCTAACAAAAAGAGAACCAATTTAAAAATCTTATATATGGAGAGAAAATTCAATCAATGGCACTTTCTTATCTGATTCTTGCACATTAAACCCTTAAAAAAAAAAAAAGGAAAGTCAAAGAGAATCTGTGGCACCTAGAAAGATTTCTTGTTTTGATATCTTACTTGCCAAGAGAAGAGTATTTGTGTTGTAGATAGTGCCTAGGTTTGTTGGTGATAGATAAAATCCCAACGGCTACATTGTTTAATTACAATGAAAAGAAGGAAAGTTTACAAATAAAGAGCCTAAAAAGAGAGAATGCCATGGATAAAGACTATCATGTGAAAATTTAAATAATTTGTAATAGATAGACGTAATTCCTCTAGTTTTCTTTATTAATCAATGTGGGATAGATGTCCAAACAAATATAAAAAGTTGGTGTTTCAAATCTGCCGCATGAAACAAAAGTCCTTTTGCTTTTGTCCTTAAAGCTTCAAAGAAAAAATTATAAATAAGTATAAAGTTTTTAAGTTTTAATTTTCAGGGAATGAAAAGTTATTTTTAAATTGAGTCTAGCTGTTCTACCAAAATGAATTCCCGATTACGAATTTCAGAATGAGGTGGCAAGTCAGATTTATTTACAACTCATTATACGTAATTAATGATAATAAATTTTATTAAATTAAAAAAATTGATTAGATATTATCAAAAACAATCTGCCCAATAATAACTTGACACTAAATCTACATTATCATCTCCATCTCTCCTTCCTTTGGTTCTAGTGTCTGCAATTTTCTTCCATATGTTTTATACTTTTCACTTGTTCTATTCTACTTGGCGTTTTTGTTTTGGTGCTATTGCCAATTTTGAAATTGGATATTAAGAAGATTATAAAACTTTTAATTGCTTGTAGATATATTTAGTTACTTGTATCATGTTAAAACAAATAATTGAGAACTCATATAAAAAAAATTATTGAATTAAAATATTTTCAGGTAAAAAAATTAACAATCAATGACTACGGAACCAAATCAAAAACAGGAAATTTAGTAAACGATTTTTTGATGTCGTTGGTAAAGTAATTTTTTCAAATACTTCACAGGCAAAAATTATAGTGAAACATGCAGTGAATTATAAAGAGAGGCTATCCAAACTGTGATAAGAGCCAATGAGATTTGCTTTATTAAGGGAAGAATGTTAAAAATTCTTAAAAAGATGCTAGAATAAAAAAATGTATGATTTGGCACGGCAGCCAACATTACTTCTTTTTTTATGTTTAATATCCCAAGTTCAGCCAAAATGTTTTTGTGTGAGAGATTATAAAGATTCAAGGGGATTGAAGTTTGATCCTAGAGATGAAAGACAAAATAGTTAAAACGAAAATGAGCAGGAGATAAATGAGGTAACAGATTGGCTCCACATATCATGACATATATCAACTATATTTATGATGACAGCTAATTCGGGCACTTCAAATCATACATTTTTTTAGCCTTTATTCTTTCAAATTATACATAAGCATTTAATGTTACTCTCGTACACAGTCACTCTTCCCTTTCAAAGAAATCTTTAGATTCACCATTCCTTAAAACATGATAGTCTCACAAGCCTCGGGTTGTGTGTTGGAAGCAACCTCCATACGGTGTGTACAAGTTGACTGTGGGTGGTAGTCTCCTTGGCGACCTAAGTTAGTAGGTTTTGTAGTCACTGGGAGAGAACTCTGTCCTGTTTGTTGAGGTATTGGAAGATTGGGATGTGTAGCTAGCTCATACTAGAAGATAATTATTATGCGGACAGGTTAGTCAAGGATGGAGCTTGAAGCCAAGTTCCTTGGTGATGCAGCAAGGAGTGGCTTGTTGGGTACTAGTGTGTTTTTTTTCCCCCTATTTTATTTCCTTTCAGATGAGTCAAAAAAAAAAAAAAAAAAAAAAAGGTAGTCTCATTCCCAACTAGAAGAACGGAATAGTATATAACCAGTATTGTACTTCTATTTCTTTTAGGGGTACTAGTACTTTTACGATTCAAGTAGTTAAATTTTTACAAGTGCTTTTGCCTTTTGTATTTATTTTTTTAAAATTTTTTTTTTTGGGTGTTGCAAGTGCTTTTGCTTTTATTCAATAGATCATCTGTTTTGATTTAAAATCTTATTTTTAAAATTTAAAAATTTGTTATTAAAATTATCTAATATTTTATCTATGTCTTAAATAATGAGTTTTACTCTCAGCTCATCTTCATCATTCTTGATTGATAACCACTTGTAGCTTTCTTTCTCTCATCTTCATTTGTAGAGTCTTGCAAAATGAACCAATTACTCCCATCTTATTCTTGCTTAGCATAGTTGTTAGGCGGAAGAATAAAATGTCATCCAGTTGGAGAATAATTATATGCCATATGAGAAGGAAGTTATAGAAAATAGATTCATTTTTTTAAAATTAAAAAAATATGGGAATAAGGATATAATTTTTACTAAGTGTATTTATATTAGTAAGTTGTTGATTGATGCTCAAAATTTATATTATAAATCAACCAACTATTGAATCGCATATGGACAAGATATTGATACCAATGTAAAATTATGGGTACCGAAGAAATAGCCGAATATTTACATAATATATTTTCATAAAAATACAAATTCATATAAAATAATAACTTTACAATAATTGAGTCACATAAAATTGTTTTATTAATAATAATTTAAATATTATATTGAAATATTTGTTTTATTTCAGATTTTTTATAAAAGATATATAATACAAAAAAATCATAATATTATTTCCCTACATCTTTAATACAACTAATAAAAAATTTTCAAAAGTAACTGAAGTATATAAGAATGATTATAAATTAATATGGTAAACTATACAAGGAGTAAATATTTTAGAATCCTTAATCATCATAATAAAAGTTATATGTCAACTAAAATAGAAGAGGAACTGATGACAACATGGAAGAAAGCAAGTCTAAGGAAGGCAGCAAGGATGAATTACATAGCCTTGGAGGCCCAATGACAAGGGCGAGATCTAAGAAGGCTAAAGAGGCTCTAAATGACTTTGTGGCAACTTTATTTGAAGCAGGCCTAAGTCTTGAAGAATTGAAGCCTAAGATGGTGAATTGCTTAATCAAAATTGAAGGAATAGAGGCTTGAGGGCTGTGTTCAGTTTGAGCCCAACTTTTTTTCCATCCAATTACTTCAGTTCAAATTGGTGAAATGAAGCATGAAGGCTGAATCAATGTTTGGGCCAATCTGCACCTTTTTTTTTTTTCCTTTCTTTATTTGAATTAAAGCTTATAATAAGGCCTATTTAGTCAGTCTTAATTTTTCTTTTTAGTACGTTTTAAAATGGGCTGAACATTCTTAAGTTTTTTGTTATTAGTTTATTTATAGTGGTGGGCTAAATTAGCAAGTTGATTTGGGACTACTTGTACTAGACTTGAGTTGGGTCAGGTTTAAGCAAACTGGTAAGGCGTTGCCCATTATAAAAGGTAAACCCTAACTTTTAGAAATCAGAATTCAGAACATATTTGCTTAAAGTGTGAGACTTGCTCTCTCTTGGTTCTTCATAGAATCTCTAAACTTATCAAGGGTGCTCATCCTTGTGGCGTTCCTAGGCTTATCAATCTCTTGATTGTGGCACTTTGTTCATCCTCTTCCGTTCATGTTTTGATTCATGTTTTTAATCTAGAAAATGTTCACGTTTTAACCTAGAAATGTCCATTAACCTTCATCCATATCTCGAGATATAGAAATCAGATTTCAGTGATTCTTGTGCCTAAATTGTGTTTCAGAACATTAGCTTTCTTCTCGTTTTTGAATCATTCAATTCCGAGACCTGTAACTTGAGATATGTGGTTGAGTTAACTTTGTGCTGAATTTGCGTTTTCTAACCTTGGCAAATCCTTCTTGTGTGATTCATGGAGTTTGGATCATATCATGTGGTAGTCAGAGCTTAGTTCTAAGGTTGGAATTGGGGCTGACCTCTAATCCATTGTGGCAGCACATATTAGTCTTGTGGAATCTCTATTTTCTGCTAAATTGGTACTGAATTTCTCTTGTCTAGCTTTGTTTCTTTTCAGTGTATTGTCTATGTTCATTGTTTGTCTTGTCTTCTTTGTTAATTGGGTGCTGAATTTATTTGAAATTAGTTATGTTTCTATAGTCCTTTATTTCCTTATAAATTGTGCAGCACCTATTTGTTAATTGTCCTCAATTAGTGCAAATTCCAGCATTTTTTTTTCTCAAATTCTGCACTAGCTTGCTGTATTAACTCTTGAACTAGAAGCAAAAGTACAAAAAAAAAAAAATTGAAATAGAAAACAAAAGAGAAAAAAAAAGAGAGAAAGAAGTTTAAAACAGGAAAAATAGCAGCTATTCTTCTGTAAATTCATTGCACACCACTTGTTTGATAAAGTTCCTAAGTGTCTTCTCGAGTCTTTTCCAATTTGTTTCTATTTGTCATCATATTATTGAGTCTTCAGTTTGTACTCTTGTGTGTTCGTGGAGAATCTATTAAGAATTTAAAGAGAGCTATTAAGTGGTAAAAGGCAAGAGAGCACTTTACACAAAAGCCTATTAGAGAGCAACAAATGCGAGTGATATATCTCTAAGAGTGTAAACACGTGAAAAGTGTGGTGAGGCCCTATTGTTTTCACCTTTGTTTTTTTGTTACTTGAATCATGGCAGGAACAAGTGGTGACGGTAACCTTCCTCCTAAGGGAAACAACAGATTGTTAGTGGAGGCTATTACATCTCAAATGCAGCGGATGATAGGGGAGTATACAGAGGCGTTATATGAGAGAATTGAGTGGTTAGAAAATTAAGGACATCATAATGATGATGGAGGTAGAAGAAGGCTTGATGGAAGGAGGAGAAGAGATAATGAGGGTGATGCTAGAGAGGATAGAATTGAGGGGCTAAAACTCAACATTCCCTTTTTTAAAGGGAAAAGTGATTCGAAGGCATATTTAGAGTGGGAAATGAAGATTGAGCAACTTTTTGCTTGCCACAACTATACTGAAAATAAAAAAAGTGAAGGTGGTAGCAATGGAGTTCACGGACTATGCTCTCATTTGGTGGGACCAATTGCAAAAGGAGTGACTGAGATATGAAGAACCTTTGGTGGATACTTGGGTTGAAATGAAGAGGTTGATGAGAAGGAGATTTGTCCCTTTGTGTTATCATAGGGACCTTCATAATAAGCTCCAAAGACTCACGCAAGGTAGTAGGAGTGTTGATGAATATTACAAGAAGATGGAGGTGTCTTTGATTAGAGCCAATGTGAATAAAGATATGGAGGCTACTATGACACGCTTTCTGAATGGGCTGAATAATGATATTGGAGATGTGGTTGAACTACAAAATTATGTGGAGTTGGAGGACTTGGTACATCAAGCTACCAAAGTGGAGCAGCAACTTAAGAGAAAAAGTACCATGAGGAGGAGTTTTTCTAATTTCAATTCTTCAAATTGGACGGAAATAAATAAGAAGGAAGGAGATACCTCTTCTAACAATACCACAGTTGCACCTTACTCAATTCAAGTCCAATGAGACCCCTAAAAAGACAAGGAATAGTAAGATAAAATGCTTCAGGTGTTTGGGGAGAAGTCACATAGTTTCGGAGTGTCCAACCAAGAAGACTATGTTGCTTAAGAAGGATGAGGAAATCACTAGTGAATCATCCTTAGAATCTGCACCACAAAGTGTAGAAGAGTATGATGAGGAAACTGCACCCGAAGGAGATTTATTCATGGTGAGGAGGTTGTTGGGCAGTTGAGCAAAGGACTTGGATGAAAGCCAAAGGGAAAATATTTTCCACACAAGGTGTATCATCCAAGGGAATTTTATTCTTTAATTATTGATGGAGGAAGCTGAACTAATGTTGCTAGTGTAAGGATGGTTTCAAAATTGAATTTGGAGACTAAACCACAACCACAGCCATATAAGCTTTAATGGCTTAGTGAGGATGGTAAAATAACTGTAAGTAAGCAAGTGGAGGTGGAATTCTCCATAGGAAAGTATGATAATGCAGTTTGTGTGATGTGGTACCTATGGAGGCTTGCCATTTACTTCTTACTAGACCTTGGCAATATGATAAGAAAGCTTTGCATGATGGGTATACAAATAAATGTTCATTTGTACATAAAGAGCGCAAGACTATTCTTGCCCTTTTATCTCTAAGATAGGTTGATGAGGATCAATCCAAAATGAACGATAAAAGAAACCAGGAAAGAAAAGAAAAAGAGAGTAAAAAGAAAAAAGAAGTGAAAAGAAAAAGGAAAAAGAGAGTGGAAAAAGAAAGGAAAAATTGCAAAATCTGTTTATTAAAGAAAAATAGGTAAAAAAGGCTATGCTCATGACAAAGCCAAATCTTTTACTTTTGAGTAAAGAAAGTAAATTAAATGAAGCAGGTACTACTAACTCGTTTCCTTGTGAAGTTTCTTCCTTGTTGTAGGAATTTGAAGATGTCTTTCTCGATGAGGTACCTCATGGTCTACTTCCTCTACGAGCCATAGAACATCAAATTGATCTCATTCCAGGGCTTCATTCCCAATAGGCCAGCATATAGGAGCAATCCCCAAGAGACCCAAGAAATCCAAAAGCAAGTTGGGGACTTGATGCAAAAGGGATGGGTACAAGAGAGCTTAAGTCTTTATGTAGTTTCAGTCATACTAGTGCCTAAGAAAGACAGAACTTGGAGGATGTGCACTAATTGTAGAGCCATCAATAACATCACGGTAAAGTATAGACATCCCATTCATAGACTAGATGATTTGTTGGATAAATTGCATGGTGTCTGTGTTTTCTAAAATTGATCTTAAAAACGGATATCATCATATTAGGATTAGCGAAAAGGATGAATGGAAAATTGCTTTTAAAACCAAATATGGATTGTATGAATGGTTGGTTATGCCCTTTGGATTAACAAATGCTCCTTATACTTTCATGAGATTGATGAATCATGTGTTAAGGGAATTCCTAGGAAAGTTTATTGTGGTTTATTTTGATGATATTTTGATTTATAGCAAATCCTATGATGATCATCATATGCATATGAGGAGTTTTTGGAAGCTCTTAGGCATGAGAAATTGTATGCCAATATGAAAAAATGTATTTTTTGTACAGATCATATAGTTTTTCTTGGTTTTGTTGTTAGTTCACAAGGAATGCAAGTTGATCAAAAGAAGGTGAAAACTATTCAAGAGTGGCCAACTCCTAAGAATGCGAGTAAGGTAAGAAGCTTCCATGGCTTAGCTAGTTTTTATAGGAGGTTTGTCAAAGATTTTAGTATCCTAGCTGCATCTTTGAATGAAGTGATTAAAAAGCATGTGGGATTTAAATAGGGTGAAAAACAAGAGCAAGCATTTGCCGCCCTCAAAGATAAATTAACTCATTCACCCATTCTTGCACTACCTAATTTTGTTGAATTTTTTGAGATTGAATGTGATGCATCTGGTGTGAGAATAGGGGCTATTTTAATGTAAGAAGGGCACTCAATTGCTTATTTTGGTGAAAAATTAAATGGTGCTATTTTTAACTATCCCACATATGATAAAGAGTTGTATGCATTAGTAAGGGTATTGTAAATATGGTAGCATTACCTTTTACCTAAAGAATTGTGATTCATAGTGACCATGAGTCCTTAAAGTATCTAAAAGGACAAGGTAAGCTGAATAAGAGGAATGCCAAGTGGGTTGAGTTCCTTAAGCAAATTCCCTATGTGATCAAGCATAAGAAAGGTACGGCTAATGTAGTTGCTAATGCACTTTTAAGAATGTATACTCTATTCTCTACTCTTGAAACTAAATTCATTGATTTTGAACATATAAAAGAATTGTATGAGCATGATCTAGATTTTTCTCAGATTTATAAGAATTGTGTGCATACTATCCAAAATGGGTACTTTAGGCATGCGGATTATTTGTTTAAAGAGAAAAGATTATGTGTGCCTAAAAGTTCTATTAGAGAGTTGCTTGTGAGAGAGGCACATGAGGGGGGTTTAATGGGGCATTTTGGGGTCCAAAAGACTTTAAACATACTGCATGAACATTTTTATTAGCCACACATAAAAAATGATGTTCATAAATTTTGTGAAAGATGTATTGTCTATAAGAAGTCTAAGTCAAAGATAATGCCTTATGGACTCTATACTCCTTTGCCAATTCCTGATTTTCCTTGGATTGATTTATCTATGGACTTTGGTTTAGGACTACCTCGGATAAAGAATGGCAAGGATTCCATTTTTGTGGTGGTGGATAGGTTCTCTAAGATGGCTCATTTCATACATTGCAAGAAGGTGGATGATGCTTGTCACATGTCTAACTTGTTTTTCAAAGAGGTAGTGAGGTCTCATGGATTGCCTAAGAGCATTGTGAGTGATAGGGACATCAAGTTCCTAAGTCACTTTTGGAGGACACTATGGGGTAAATTGGTAATAGATTGCTTTTCTCAACTACTTGTCACCCCTAATCTAATGGGCAAACTAAAGTAATTAATAAGACTCTTTCTACTCTCCTTAGAACTGTTATAAAGAAGAATATTAAGTCATGGGAAGAGTGTTTGCCTTTTGTATAGTTTGCATATAATAGGGTTGTCATAGCACTACTAATTGTTCTCTTTTTTAGATAGCGTATGGATTTAACCCCTTTAGTCCTCTTGATTTACTGCCTATACCTAATATTTCTGTTTTTAAGCATAAAGATGCGCAGGTTAAGGTTGATTTTGTAAAGAAGCTACATGAGCAAGTAAAAGCTCAAATTGAGAAGAAAATGAAGAGTTATGCCAAACAAGCCAATAAAGGTAGAAAGAATGTTGTCTTTGAACCTGGTGATTGGGTATGGGTGCATATGAGGAAAGAAAGATTTCCTTCTCAAAGGAAATCCAAACTTCAACCTCGAGGAGATAGTCCATTCCAAGTCCTAGCAAAGATTAATGACAATGCTTATAAGATAGACCTTCCAGGTGACTATGCTATTAGTGTTACTTTTAATGTCTTTGATTTATCTCCTTTTGATATAGGTGATGAAGTTCCCAATTGGAGGACAAATTCTCTTCAAGAAGGAAGGAATGATGAGGACATGGAAGGAAGCAAGGATGAATTACAAGGTCTTGGAGGTCCAATGACAAGGGCGAGATCTAAGAAGGGTAAAGAGACTCTAAATAACTTTGTGGCAACTTTATTTGAAGTAGACCTAAGTTTTGAAGAACTAAAGCCCAAGATGGTGAATTACTTAATCCAAATGGAAGAAGTAGAGGCTTGAGAGCTGTGTTCAATTTGAGCCTAAATTTTTTTTCATCCAATTACTTGAGTCCAAATTGGTGAAATGGAGCATGAAGGCTGCATCTATGTTTGGGCCAATCTGCACCTATTTTTTTTTCTTTCCAAAAGTTAGGGTTTGCCTTTTATAATGGGCAACATCTTACAAGTTTTCTTAGACCTGACCCAACTCAAGTCCCTTACAGTTAGTCCCAAATCAACTTACTAATTCAGCCCACCACTATAAATAAACTAATAACAAAAACAAATTAAGAATGTTCAGCCCATTTTAAAACATACTAATGCCCATTATAAAAGGCAAACCCTAACTTTTGGAAATTAGAATAACATATTTGTTTAAAGTGTGAGACTTGCTCTCTCTTAGTTCTTCATAGAATCTTTGAACTTATCAAGGGTGCTCATCCTTGTGGCATTTCTAGGCTTATCAATCTCTTAATTGTGGTGCTTTGTTCATCCTCTTCCGTTCATGTTTTTAATCCAGAAATCGTTCACGTTTTAACCCAGAAACGTCCATTAACCTTCATCCATATCTCGAGATATAGAAATCGGATTTAAGTGTTTCTTGAGCCTAAATGGTGTTTCAGAATGTCAACTTTCTTCTCATTTTTGAATCATCCAATTCTGAGACCTGTAGCGCGAGATACGTGGTTGTGTTAACTTCATGCTGAATTTGCATCTTCCAACCTTGGCAGATCCTTCTTGCGTGATTCATGGAGTTTGGATCATATCAGGAATGATTCAAATACCATTTACTATCATCACTAAAAACATTGTTAAAATGCTTTTATGAGAGAGTTTTATTGAAAACATGAGAAAAAATAAGGAAAAATATATTTAATTAGTATAATCAATTTGCAAGTAATTGATTTTAAGAAATTTGACAAAAAATTTCTTTTTTCTTTTTGGATAATTATGCAAAAGGCCTTACCCTGCCACAATGAACCTGGAGAGATATACATTGTCAAATACAAGGAAATCAAGAAAATCCCCCCTATACAAGCATCAGACATTAACAAAAATTCTCAAATAACAATCATATATATAATACTAAAATATTACTTGCTCCAAAAATTTCATATAAAATTTGCTGTCCACTCACATTGCATGACTAGAAGTTCCAATATTTTCATGCCAAATTTGTTTTTCACTCACATGCAAAATTTATTTATCATTCATTCAATTTAATAATACCATCATATATATACTATTAACAAATTACTTCATTCAAAAACGTCACGTAAAAATTATTTCTTTCCACATTACATGACTGAGAGTTCCAAAAAAATTACTTAGAAGCCTTCATGTAATTATTTCCTTTTATAATTTATTCCATAGCATAATATATTTATGAAAAGTGAAAACTTGAAAGCAACAAGAAAACAGAAACATTAGAAAAATAATATAATTTTAATATTTTTAATTGTTTCATATTTTAATTGAAATAAAATCAAAAAAGATCCTTTTGATATATTTCTTTTAATTATTTTTTTATAAGAAGCAAACCAATGAAACTCACATATTTATTTTTCATTCATTTGAACTTGAGAACAAACCACTAAGAAATGTATATTGATCATTGATTAACATCTTTCTTCTAAAAAGTTAAGATGAATATATGTTCAAAGAAATTTTATAAATAATAGAATAATGTTGATTAGAAATAAAATGACTACATATTTGATCCATAGCTCTTCAAAGTTGACATAAGTTTATGTCATCTAAAAAGGGAGAGTTTATTTAATAGTTTTATTTATGACATAAATCTATAAAAAGTAAAAAGAGTTGATGTGTAGATAGAGAAATTAAGACATGTTACAAAAAGCAAATTGCCTATTACAAATTAAAATTTAAGTGATAAAATATTTTTGGCTTAAATATATTTTTGGCTCCTATAAAATTAGAAAATTTTGGTTTTAATCTTTAACATTTTTTTTTTTTTTTGGGTTTTGATCCGAATATTTCCAAAATTTTTTGTTTTAGTCCATACTGTTAGTATGCTTATGCTAAGTGATAATGGAGATGACGGAGAGCTACGTCACCTTTCTCATATAGCAACTTAAACATGATATTAGTCCCTCTGATTTTTTTGTTTTAGTACCTAATTTTCTTTTATTTAAATATTTCTAAAAGTTTTGATTTTAGGCCCTACTATTGGTCTACTCTGTTAAGTGATGATGTGAATGATGGACAGTCACGTTACCCTTCTATTTGACAGCTTTATTATGATTTTAATTCCTATAATTATAAATTATTTTAGGTTTAGTTATTCTAAAAATTAAAACCTCTTTCTACCCTTCCCCCTTCTCTAGTCCCCACCCTCTTCCCTTGGCTTCTAGCCCCCACCAGCAAAGAAGTTGCCATCCAAACTTCACCACACACCAAAAAAAAAAAACCAAAACAACTTAGGTCTAATCCACACTTAATTTTAGCATTATAGAATAAAAAGAAATAAAATGACATAGCAAAAACAAAATCTAGCGCACAACAAGACAAAATAGGGGAATGAAGCTAAAAATAGGGAAAAGCATGACTGGTGACAAAGAAGACAAAGATAGCATGCCGCGGTGGAAAGGTGATGGTAAGATGGTGATTCTGCAGTAGTGGAGGTGTGGCGCAAAGAGATGTGATTCACAGTTGAGCTCACGCAAGAGGCACTTAATGGCTAAGCGATGGTGATGCAGTCAGCAAGGAGCAAAGATGACATGGTGGAGAAGCAGTTTATGATAGTGAGGTAATTCCTAGCAAGACAATGGGTGGCCCAGTTGGATAGCGAATGATGGCTACACAATGGAGGCTTGGGTGGCAATATTGTCACGGCAATGGTGGCTAGGTAGAGGATGTGGTGGTGGTGGTGGTGGTGGTGTGCTCGCAGTCTCTTTATGAAGAAGGGGCCATGGGTTGGGGAAGGTTTCAGGGCTGGAGGGAGAAAAAGGGGTTGGGTTGGGTTGGGTTGGGGAGGAAAGGGAAGGGCAGAAAAGGGAAAGGGAAGAAGGTGGGGCTGGAAGGGACTATAATGGAAACAAATATTTAAGTTATTAGTTAATAGAGGTAGACTAATGATAGAGACTAAAACCAAAACTTTTAAAAATATTTGGATCAAAACTCAAAAAAAGAAAAATAATTAGAGACTAAGACCAAAATTCATAGGGACTAATATCATATTTAAGCTACTACATGGAAAAGGTGACACAGCTCTTTATCATCCACATCATCACTCAGCAGAGGCAGACTAACGATAAAGACTAAAACCAAATTCACTTATTCTAAGAGACCAAAGACATCTTTAATCCAATATTTTTCAATATATGTAATTGAAACATTACTCACTACATTTTTTTTTCCAGTAAAATTTGAGTTTAATCTTCATGTACTAACACTATAAAATTTTTTGATACTGTGATCCAATTATATATTGTCACATCAATAAATATGTTTGATTATTATATCCACTATCTTAAAAGTTATGCACATGAAAAGATTTGATTAGATAATAGTGTAAATTTTTTTTTTTAACTAATATCCACTTACATATTTCTAATTTTACCACTTTTAAGGTAGTAAGTGATTGAGTTAAAAGACTTTTGTTGATATAACAATACAGTTAGATATATGTGTAAAACTTTTTTATAATGATAATATATCAAAATTAAATTCAATTAGGTTCTTAAAGTAGATTATAAACATATAATTATTATAATTATATAATCAATTTTGTATTAGACATATAGATCATTTTGATTGCAGTGTGGTTACTTTTCATAAAAAGTTACAAAAATTTTGGAAAAAAAAAAATTTACAAAAATTCCAAAGTTATTATTATAGCTTTAGAGTGTAAATTTAATTTTGATACACTTCTAGTATGAAAAGATTTTATATAGATATTGAATCATATATTACCACATCAATACAAACATTTAAATTTCACATTTACTACTTCACAAATCTCTCATAAAATATATAATTAAATATAATGTGAAACTCTTTTACGATAACAATGAATCAAAAATAATCTCCTAGAATATTTGTTAATTTTTTCAATGTCAGTGTAATTTCATACAAAATTATTGTAACTAACATTTATAATGTTTATGTCACTTTTCGAGCGATGCACACCCACACATGAACATGCAAGTCATTATACTCTTGAGTAATCAAGGTAGGCATTCATACTTTCATCTACATATGTTACCGACTTACTTGATCCCACGAAAAAGGAATTGCGAAACTGCTCATGGATATAGTTTGTTCAAAAAAATAAATACAAGAATCTTTGCCTGTAAACGCAATTAAGAAATCATTATTATGGAAGAAAATCTCATGACCATACCAGACCGCCAATTATCACTGAGGAAACTATTAATTGGTCGGTCCATTCGCTGAAAGTTTATCGTCAGCAACATCACTGGGAAGATCAGGGCCACGAGGAATCTTGCCAGGATAATTGGTAGTTGGCTCATTTGATCCAATCATACTGCACATACAAAACTCAAGTGAATTTTCTACATAAGTTCGAGTGTAAGTTCTGTGTTCTGCAAGTAAAATCCTCACCCTCTATCAACGATAACTACTGAACGTAGCTCACAATTGGCAAAGCTGTGAAACAAGAAAATCCAAAATTGTCAGTTGGTCTTATCAAGCCCACATGCAGGGCTTAACAACTTTTTAGTTTAAAGGGACCGAAAAAAAAAGGTTTAAAAGAAATTTTCTAAAATGAACTTCCCGTATTTCTGCCTTTTCCATTTTATTTTTCAATGTTAAATAATAGTATTCTAGAAGGGTGAAGACTGAAGATGATTGCCACATGAACGCCATGTTGAAATCAGAAAATTCAAATTAAACAAGAATTTCATAAGAAAAAGATATGTAAATGGAGAATTGATAAGATATCCAAATTACCGCATGAGCATGCTTGACCTCAGTTGTTTAAAACAATATAAGATAAAGTCATGATGGTTCTTTTATTTTTTTTTTCCAATTTTTTTAAATCTTTTTTTTTTTTTCATTTTTCTAAATATTTCCTACCATTTCTTAAAAGATGGGAATTGTTCCTTCAGTGCTCTCATTAAGACATTTTCATAAAAGCACCATATTGTTTATTATTTCCAGCATATATCAAAAACCTGAATATGCTTTTTATAAATAAGGTTTAGGCAATCTTTCCAGAGAAATGCTTACTGTGTGCATATTTCACTCTTCACATTTGGGTGACAATCATTTCCAAAAGCACTTAGGGTATTAAACAGAAAACTGCTGTGGGTAACAACTGCTATCTCCTTCTCTTGGCGTGTCCACAACCTGGACAATAAGAAAATTTGGGGAAAAGATGTCAGATTGTTGGTCATAGCCATTCTGCGACTACATGACACTTGCAACTAATTGTCTAGGGCATATTCAAGCTTGAGAGAAAAAGAAGGAATATAAGAATCATGCAGAGAGTGGATATTGGCGTTACTGTCAAAGTGCACCTTCCTAAAATATGAAGCCACAAATACGGGGCTTCAGATGCAATCCAAGAACATGGTAGAAAAATGCAATTCATATCGCCTAATCACACACCTCCTAACTTTATAGAATAGTAATGATGCGTTAGTAATTAGTAGGAACATCAAAAGTTCTTCATGATGCCTTGGCAAGGCCTCTGGAAATGCTGTGTAAACCTGATCTCTTGACACTATCATAGTAAGTGAAAAATGATTTTAATGTAGACCTTAAGGCTTAAGGTGATTCAATCCAATAAAAACTTTATTCTCAAACTTCAACTATGGTAATATGAACCTTTGTGCATAGTCATTGGCAAGAAAAATAGATGAAAGTATTTAATCATACTCACCATTCAAGAAACTTACGTCCCCTAGCAGCAACATCTTCTTTCTTCTCTCTGTCAGGTGTCCACCAAATGTCCTCGTCACTTTCAATCTAAACAGAGTTTATATCAAAAATGAATCCCATTCAACCAAACTTTTATTATCTTCTAGCAACAAGTGCTCAATTGTCACACCTGCTAGACCATATTATGGGATAACAATCTAGAGATAAATTACCAGTGAAAAATCAATTGCTGGAAACATATTCCGGTACTCGCTGATAGTTCTTCTCTTATCACATGGATGAAGTCCCTGAATTACAGCAACAAAGCATTATAACAAAGCATATTGATTTATATGGCAAATAAAATTTAAAATAATATGAGGAGAGGTAAATAATTCTATTAAAATGTTCATACTTCATTTTTCTCCACA
The DNA here is from genome assembly GCA_031439585.1 of Pterocarpus macrocarpus. Classification (NCBI taxonomy): domain Eukaryota; kingdom Viridiplantae; phylum Streptophyta; class Magnoliopsida; order Fabales; family Fabaceae; genus Pterocarpus; species Pterocarpus macrocarpus. Next base: position 14,439,158 of record CM062514.1, read on the forward strand.
TCATAACCTAATCTAGTCACTAGCTACAAGTACCTAGGCCAGATAAATAAATGCAGAAACAAGTGATTCAAAGTTGCCGAACTCACCCCCATACTATGACACTAAAATGAACCAACTTTGGACAGTTTAAAAAGACTTAGGAAACCTAGTTAAAGATGAAATAATGTGAAGAAACAAAGGAGCACACAAAAGATGGGAGAAGTTCAACTGGCAAGTATGCCTTTGTAGCAGTTCCTGAACCTTCAAGAAGCTGATATGATCATTTGAAGTGAATTCAACTAAGGAACAGATAATAAATGAGCCAAAGTTGAGACTGGCAGGCATGACCTTTTATCAGTTTCCTCAAGAAGCTGGAAAGCTCAAGATGACACGGTAAATGGCCTACTAGCCATTTTGTAAATTTAGGTACTTTATCTAGTATATTTCCTAATTACTGATGCTGTGCATCTTGAAGAATATAGGAACTAGGAGAATTAAGAAGCCAAGGGAATGATTCATATAATTAGTTTATTCAGTCATCCAAACACCAAAGCTACACAATATTCATCAAGTAGCATTTATTTTATCATTACATACCATTTGCTCTCTGCAAAGCTCTACTGCTAAAAACGGTGGGCAGTTCAGACTAGAAATTGCAGGATGATTGCTATCTCCCACATTTTCCATCATCAGAGGAGGTTCCTTAATCCCATCAGAATATGCTTCACCACCAAAGACTCCAGCTGCCGTTTGCATAGTCCTACGATGCAATAATTGGCAATGTCAACTTATGAAACCCTCAATAAGATATTTCAGTTTTAAAAAATGACATCCTATTATGTCTAGTCAATCTAGCCCAATTTCTGGTATTTTATCTTACATTTGTCAGTCGTATGCTATCCAGACCCTGGTTTGTAAAAAACTTTCCATGCATATCATAAATATGCTTATCTGTATTAGTTTGTGTGATTACATGTATTCTTTCAACCCACATCACATATAAGTATCATTGTCAACGTGAGGTATGGTTTAATAAATATTTAAGAGCTTGTCGAGATAGACAATTTTAACAGAAACACTAAAAAAAGTAACAGACTTAACAAAGTGAGACTGACACGTCTTTAGAGAATTCTAAATTATAACCAAGCTATACCTTAACAATGGAGAAACAATAACTAGTTCAATTCGTGTGGAAAGTCCACAAGCCGTAACATGCTTTTGCAGATTCTCAACCTGTCATAGAACCACAAACACACCACCATGATGTTTAAAGAACAAAAAAATTAACCAGGAAAAACGGGAAAGAACTGGATAGATTAATGCCAGGAAAAGATTGTCATTGACAAATTGTTCCTTTAACAAGAAATCAAGTTATGAAAATAGCAGGGCACCACACCAATGCCAATTAATACAGAATGTCCCAAACATTTATCATCATAATTGCTTCTACGAGGAATTTCCACACAACACAAAAACCACCCAGAGATACTTGACAACATGACACTATCCAAATATTTTTGACTGGCAATTACCTGCTTCCAGCCAAGAGGGGTTACGTGTGCATCAAAAAAATCATAAGACAAGTATGCATCATGGTTCTTCTCTCCCTCTACATTATGGATTCCTTGGGCATGCCTAACCTGTATACAATCATGGATAAGACATTAATGCTATAGATAAAAGCAAATGATGTACGATCCCAAGAACCAGAGTAAAGCAAATGACAAATAACCTCATGAACCAGAATGCAACATACTTCAAAACTCAAGCTATGAACTTCTGTACTCGTGTAAACATCAAGCTTGTGGAATTTAGCCAGTATCAACCATCAACTAAATTTCATGCAATTCCTAATCTTTTTTAAGATCACATAGCCCGAAATTTCATTGAACAACATAATTCAGTAACAGAGTAAACACCAATCCATGTAAAAGTCACACATGAGTAAAGCTTTAAATTTCATATTACAAACCAGGGAATTAGATTTCAAAACCCCTTCAAATTGGGGAAAAAAAATAAAGAAAACCCAGCAATTTTCATAGCATAAGGAAAACACAAATCTGCTTCAAGGATAAAATTGTCACAAACCAAGTGAATAGTTTTGCAACGGTGCAACGGATAGAGACTTTGACCTGCAGCAGTATCCATACCTGCAGCGAAAAAACGACAACAATAACAACAACAACAACAAAGCGTGATTGATGAAAGTATCACTAAACTAGCTTTGTGAAAAAAGCAAAACAAGAATAGCTAAGCTTAAAAGACAAACCAATCGCACAAATTAAGCACAATAAAAGAAAGTTTGACCAATCAGTGTTTCGGACCCAAAGCTAAGATGCACCACTAGCAGCAAACAGTTGCAACATGCAAGCATAAAAGAAAAGCATAAATTCCGAATAGTTGCAAGCAATGGCAATAAGCAGAAAAAGCGAGAATCTAATTCAGAGGTGGATATCATGACGTACTGCATATCACGACAATAAGGCTCGATAGGTGGATAAAATAATTAAAAACAAAAATGAAAAATTAACGAGGTGGATTTCGCATGGTTTTAAATTGCCATTTGCAACCAACAATTATGGCCGCACCAACCACAATTTCTAAAGTGCGGAAGTGAGGGATTAACCTCTCACTTTATGTCACCTTAGAGATCCAACTCCATAAGTTCAACAATCATCACCAAATAACGCACAATATGAAACCGCGATTCTACTAAGGTTCGTGATTTTGTGTCGCGTGTTACATATAACGCCAAAAAACAGAAAGAAAAAAGAGACGAAAAGTGCAGAGTGCCAAAAAGTTGTGAGCGAACGCCATGAGTTTCCAAAATAGAAGGAATTGTAAAATTTTGGAATCTCTGATCTGGATAAAACTTTCGGTTATAAGATGATTCCAAAAGAACCAGACCAACAGGAGCAGTAGCACCAATGATATACACAAAGTCATGAAGCCTAATCTACAGTGATTGTGGTGCACTGTAGGTTCGATCGCAGCATCATCATGAAATTAATAATAAATAATCAAACAAAAAATTCAATCCAAAAAATAAGTTGCTACCAGTGAAAGCAATAACGAATGAATGAAGATCAAAGAACCGTAGCAGAACACGGAAAAGGCGCGCAAGAGAATTTGACACACCAGGAGAAGAAAAAAGAAACTTGAGGAGAGAGCGATTACAAGATGAGGGAGGGAGAAAAATCAGAAAAATGATGGAAAGAGCGGAAGAAGCTGGGCTTGAAATGTGAGTGCCGAGGACAAAAGTGGAATTTCAATGGGAAAATGGTTACGGTAAATTGGTAACACTCACGTCACATGGAGGAAAGTGACCGAGTGAGGGTAAGCAAGGAAGAATAGTCACTTATAACGTTTGGCAGTTGATGTGAACTGGTTGAACAGAGAACGTCCAGGCGGAGGGGTCCGTGTTTGGCTTCTCTTCTCATGCCACGCGCCATGCAAGAAGTATGAAGCACCGACACGGCACTTTCACGCCATTGCCCGAATCCAGGCCATGCCCGTGTCTGATTCTGACACAATTCGGTCAAATACGTCCTCGTCCCGTTTTTATTTTTTATTTTTTTTTATCTTAAGCAAAAAAAATACTGCACAAATATATTATTTGACTATTGGATACCTTCACAATGCTGCCGCGACGCAGGAAGGAAGGATGCAGGAGACGCTTTCACTGAGTGCTCTTTGTGCAGGACCTGAAATGGGGTAACGATAAGTTATTACTTACAAAGTGTACAAACTATTAAAAAATGGCCAATACTCTGGGACCTTCCAAAAAGTGTGTATTTTATATATTTTTTTGTAATTATGTAATGTAAAATAGACACGTGTATTGATGTGGGTTTATAGTAGACAACACCCACTCTTTCTTTGTGAAAAATTGTCGTATCCACTGCGACATAAGAGCGGATATGAACAGTGGCTTCACATGCTGAGTGAAACAAGGATTTAAAAAGGTGAAACTTGAATAAAGATTTTATACCTTAGTTGATAAAAATAGTAGAATATGTCAATTCATATAAATAATTAGTCACTATAATGAGGAGTTTATTATAATTTTTTATTTTTTAATATTTTTATTAATTGATAATATAAAACTATTTTACATTATCAATATATATCAATTAAACTCTATTATTTTTTATACTTAACTATAAAAAAATATATAAAAAAACAAATATGTTCTTATTAAAAAAAATAACAACACAATTATTATTCTATAAAAAAAGGGAGATAACACATCTATTAGATAAATACTAATCACAAATACAAAATTTTTTAATCAATCAATACAATAATATAATACAGTGAATGTTCTCATACCTTTTTTTAAGTGTATATTTTATATATTTTTGTTTTGGATGATGAAAATATTGACTCGTTTCACTCTTTAATTTGGTGGGCAAGACAATAATTATGATTGTTAAAGGCTTTTAAATGAATGTACTTTTCTCTTTTTTCTTTTTGTTTTTTCCCCTTTCAAACGTAATTGCACAAATATCATACGTTAAGGATGTCAGGCTAAGGAGGTTTTGTTAATAATAATAATAATATTATTATTGTTATTTTTATCTTGTCTCTTTTTTATTGATTTTAATAATAATGTAAACAACTAAGTATGAATCATTTGGAGGTATTTATAAAAAAATATTTTCAAATATTTTAGAAAAATATTATTTTATGTTTCAATATGATGTTTAAAAGACGCTTTATAATAGCAATATTAATACTAAAAAATTGCTTTTTTTTTCTTGCTGTAGAATTATTCAAGAACCATTAACTTCTAAAATAAATAACTATTTTCTAACTCTGAACTCTTCTCAAAAAAAATTACTCCTAATGCATTTTAAAATTTATATAAATACTCTTGTTTTAATAAAAAAATAAGTACTCATTTAAAAAAAACAAATAAATAAATGAATCCAAATCAACATAAATCGTTTTCTTTGTTAATATTATCAGCCTCTCATAAATATTTTTCCTAAATAATTTTATGATATTATTTCTCATGTTATTATTTTTTAAAAATTAATTATACAATAATTTAGATTTAAAATAATCATAGATAAATTGTATACAATAAAATAACTTAGATTTATTTTATCATTAATTTTTAAAATAATCTAATATAAATTATTTATTAATAAAACTAATAAATTAAGTGGACAAAAAAACTATTAAGTGTAGGAACGGCAGATGAGAGCTTCTTCGCTCCCTCCTCTTACTTGTAACCATCATAAAGCCTGCATATGTTCTATGTTGCTAGTGCAAATATTACTCCCAATCTCTGTGAGTGTAAAGCCCTTGTTCTGTGAGATTCTGTATGCATTATATTATTGTGTTGATTGATTAATAAATTTTATACTTGTGATTAGTGTTTATCTAATAGATGTGTTATCTCCCTTTTTTTTATGGAATAATAATTGTGTTGTTATTTTTTTAATAAGAACATATTTGTTTTTTTTTATATTTATTTTTATAATTAAGCATAAAAAATAATAGAGTTTAATTGGTATGCATTGATAGTGTAAAATAATTTTACAATATTAATTAATAGAAATACTGAAAAGTGAGAAATTACGATAGGTCCCTCATTATAATGGCTGATTATTTATGTGAGTTGACACATTTTACTATTTTTATTAACTAATGGTATAAAATCTTTATTCAAGTTTTACTTTTTTAAATCTTTTTTTCACTAAGCATGTGAAGCCACTGTTCATGTCCACTCTTTTGTCATTGTACATGTCACGGTAGATACGACAATTTTTCACAAAGAAAGAGTGGGTGTTGTCTACTATAAACCCACATTAGTACACGTGTTTGTTCTGCATTGCATAACTGCTAAAAATGCACAAAATGTACACTTTTTGGAAGGTACCAGAGTATTGCCCTTAAAAAGTATATCTTTTTACTTTTCAACTTTTTATTTTTGAACATGGGAGATGTGAGATAAAATTATGATTATATAGGATTATTTATATAATTATAAAATTATGGGAAAGTGACAATGATTTCGCCTTGCAAGAAGTAGTAAAGTGAGGAACCAAATTCTACCCCCAGCAAGGTGAAATGTTGGCAACAGGGATGGAATATTTTTTATATTTTTCACCTTGGAGTAAGGTGAATTGTGTAATGCCTTCAATAGTAATATCACGCCTAGCATGTGTGTCTTATCAAGCCATTTGTTGAATTGCATTGGGCTGAATTATCTAATAATGCATGAGGAATCTTGCACGGATGCAGTAGGCATGTGTGCCTTGTCAAGCTATTTTTGATTGAATTGCATTAGGCTGAATTGCACGGAAGAATCTTGCAGGGAAAGTTGTGGTACTCTTGACCGGTTGCAAGTTTTATAATGAAGCAATGTACAGTAACTTCCACCAACAACATTGGGCTGTTATATAAAGAGTGCTGCTATATAGCGCGAAAAATGTATTCACGAACGCAGTATGAATACAAGGGGGCACAATATTATTGGAAAGAAAATAAAAAAAATAGCGGCAAAAAAGACAGCATTATCGCAGTGTAGAGATATACTATGATGAAAAACATTGTTCGTGCACAATGTACGAACTTACTTTTGTACCATTGATCATTATTCTTATATAAATGACTTTGTGAGCTTCTGAGATGCAAAGTTTAAATTTGAGAGTGTAGTGTTGTTGTGCGTTTTGAAGAGAGGAGAGGTGTATGTTTCGTCTTTCTGCAGTTGAAAGTCTTAAGAGTTGTAGTGCTAGAGTAAAAGATTGAAAGTGTAGAATATTTTTGTGCGTGTGCTATTACGGTGCGAGAGAGTGTTCTGTGTTTTGCTACAGTAAGAGGTCTGAAGAGAGTGGTGATCAATAAGAAAAAAAGAAAGAAATTAGGAAAATGAGCCACCGTAACCAATGACGTGATTCAATAATAGATTCAAGCAGTCATATTACAATGCAAGTTCTTGAGGTAATATATTTATTTTTAGAAATTATGTTTGTTATATTTGAAATTTTGTTGTGATATTATGTATAATTTATTTTAAAATATAAGCATGTTATTAGTGATGATATAAGACAAATTTTTAAAAATGGTTATGTATTTTTTAAAAAAATACAAGACAATTTATGTTAATATATTAATTCATTTTTTGCTGCTATCATTGTTATTATTATTATTATTATTATTATTATTATTATTATTATTATTGCAAGAAAATATTGAATATATTGTTTAGGACTTAAATAGTTAAATTGAAATGACATTTTATTCTTTTTATAGTCAGTATTATATAATCTAGATTTTTATTATGTTAGATTATTTTTAAACAAAATTTATATTTAAAAATTGATAATATTAAATATGAAAATAAATTCATTTGTAAATTAATTTAAAAGTAGTAAAGGGCAAAAAATTTATAAGGGTGGTAATGTCATCTGCTTACATTTTAGAATATAATTTTAAATTAAAAATTAGTGATTATTTTTATTATACTTGCTTTATTAGATTTTTAATTTGTAAAAAGATTAAAAATTGAGGTAATGATACTGAATTATTTATTTTCTTGGGGTCAAAAGATTAATATATATAATAGTTTATAATTTTGGAGCATATAGTTTAGAATTTAAATTGATTATTTAATACATATAATAGGGCAGCTGTAACAAATTAACATTTTTAGTTATATATTCATAAAATTGTGGTAAATTTATAAGAAGTAGCTTTAATTTATTCGAGATTTGATTATTGTAAGAGGTACTATAATTCGAAAAATGGATTTTTGAATTTAATTGTAACGGGTTTTTTTAATAAATTTATCAAATTTATTATTTTATGATAATGTAATAGAATGGTAAACAAATGCGCATGCGATTTAGGAATATGGAGCCACCACATCATAAGATAGAACGATACTTGCAGAGGGCAAGATTGAATGAGGTTGCCAATATCATGAAATTTCTTCTACTTACAGATCCAATTAGTGCATTAGTGGAATGATGGAGGCCAGAGTATCACATATTTCATTTTCCTTGCTGGGAGTCTACCGTGACTCTGGAAGATGTAGCACTCCACCTTGGGCTGCCTATCAATGGGCTGATTGTTACCGGAACCACTGATCTTAATGTCCCAATGCTTCAGGATATGTGTGAGGCATGGCTTGGTCAATGACTTGAAGTCAATAACTTTATTAGTTGCGCAATAAGGTTGTCTTGGCTTGAGAGTCTTAATTCGACGCTCGCGATGCAGACCGGCAGACAATAGAGCGCTTTGCGCGTGTTTATATACTGCGCTTCTTGGGCTGTAAAGTAATGCCAAACAAGACGTCGTCCAGTTTCCATGGAAAGTATCTTCCGCTCTTCTTATAGTTAGATCAGATTGGGTAATACAGCTGGGGTTCGGCATGCCTCACTATGTTATATCGAGGTTTATGCTATGCTTTGCGGAAAAGGTACAAAGGAGGTCAGCGGCTGCCTCATATTGCCGCAATCATGGGCATGGCATTGGCTCCCATTTTTATGTCCCGTGGATAGGCCAATTGTATTTCCCCTATATGCGAGGTAAATTAATTTAACTTAATTACTTGTAAATTAAAATAATAACCTAATAAAAAATAATTGAAACTATTACATTGAAAATAGTAATTGTAAATTGAATAATTTAGTTTAAATTTATAGGGTTCATTGAAATTTATTATTTTTATATTCTATAAGCATATGAATTTAATTCAAAAGGATTAATTTATCGTTATCAATTTTTATTTTTTATATGCAGTAAACTTATTTAAAGCAATTATTTATTAACATAAAATAATTACATTAGTTAGTATTATGTGGAACAATGTTATATTATTGTCATATTTAAATCTAATTAATCTAATATTACACAAATAGCTAGTGCTGAATATCCCCGAAGATTTAACTATACCACGGTCGCCAATATAAGAGGGCTCTAGATCATGTTGGCCTACAGAACCAGGTAGCGAATAAAATACTATAGCAATCCATTAAATTTATTTATCTCTAAAAACAGAATTTTTTTACAAAATTCATTACGCTTTACAAGAATACATTAAAAATAATAATTTTAAATAAAAATATTTTTCTTATTTTTTAAAATACTCAATCTTTTATAGATTATTATATTGAGAAAATTTAGAGATTAAAACTTTAATATTTGTACATTCTAATAATTGTGTTAAATGACCTAATTACATATAAAGAATTAAAGAATTAAGTAAGGTCTTTTAACAAATGCATCACATGACTTATTGGATATGAACTTGAAACAGTGTTGTAGTTATGTTGTCTAGCCAGATAAGAATTGGTACCGGTTTGAGCAACATGGTATTGAAACAAAAATTATTAAAATTATTAACTAAAATAATACAAATATTATATTGATCAAGATAAGAATGTAATTCCACAAAACTATTAATGAGACCACTACATAATTAATAAATAAATTATAACATAATAAAGAAATTAGTTATATTTTAAATAAAAATTTTAATAAATTATTATATGACTCACTTGATATGAACTGGGGACACTGTCTTCACGTCGCCCGACAGGATGTGTACTTTGAACATTTTCGTTGTAATGCAGGCTTGCTTCGCCAACTTCAGCAACAATTTCTTCGAAATCGACGTACAATTCAATGGTAGTAATATGCTGCAAATACTGTCTATATGTCCTAAACATTATTTGCATCTCCTTGTCGCTGCTTATTTTAACTGGTTGAAACTATATTTTGTCATTGAGATTTGAGATCGGATATCGATATCTAATTCTCACCACTTTCTTCGGAGTGCTGGTATTTATGCCTTGACAATGTATATCATTTAGCTCGTCAAACGATATGGTTTGAGGAGCAAACATGATAAGTGGCTCATCAGATATAAATATCACACCTCCTTCAGTATTTTTAATAACAAAGCCATTAAAATGTACAATAACAGTAACATTTGAACTATTATCTATAATTTCTCTCACTACTAAAATGGGAACAACAAAAATGGAAAATGGGAGAATAGTATGAGTTGAGTGAGGGAAAACAATATAAATGAAGCAAAAATATGTGAGTACTCGTGTAATAAGAGGCTTTATATATAACTAAAGTTGTGAGCTGTTGGGATTTTCGACCGTTAGAATTCTGACCATTGGGGTTTTCTTCAAATTTCTACATGTCAGGGGGCGAAATCTCTCATATTATTTTTTTCAAATTCCTACATCTAAGAGGGCGAAATCTCTAAATTTTTCCTCTCACATTTTGCCCCCCATCAAGTAGAATTTTATGTCCTAATAATATTAAATAATCCCACACTTCTACCTATGTTGGGGTGAAATGTCTAACAGCCAATTTCATCCACTACAGCGGCAAATTCTCTCCTGCCATTCCCATATCCCTGTAATTAAATTTCAATGACAATATTTTCGTAATATCACAACACAAAATCCATATTTAAATAACGAAGCCTACTTTTCATATTAGCATATCTTTCTATATAAAAAATTTATTTTGCTAACAATTCTTTTTTCTGGTCACACAAGTAATAATAATACTATTTGGTCTCCATGATAACACATGACAACTTCAAAATATTTTCCTTGCTTTTGGTCTCCATGACAACACATGGCAACTTCAAAATATTTTCCTTGCTATGCTTATATATATATATATATATATATATATAGGGTGTATCATAAGCAAATTTAGTCGATATAATCATATATAGATAGTTAAGATTTAAAATTATTTAAAAGTTACATTGTCATTTAAAAATATCACATAACTTTATGTTTTAATCTTGACTATTCATTTAAAATCTAATGGTCAATATTTTCTCATCTCACTCTCACAATTAACCACTCCTCTCACTTGATCCTCTCCATAAATTTGTATATATTGACAATATAAAAAAATTTTACATTATCAACCAATAAGAATGCAAGGAAGTGTCAAATCATGGTGAGTTTCTCATTATAATGGGTGGTTATCTAGTATGATTTAACATTTTTTTGCATTCCTATTAGTTAATAATATAAAATTATTTTATACTATCAGTGCATATAAATTAATTAAATTATATATATACTACATCATCGCATCAGTATTGTATTTTGTTTCCATGGTTCGTAGGCAAGAACTCTTGGTCTGGCGATATAGTATTACTCTTTCCATTATTATGTACTTATGTTTAATTTTATATATTAATAACATAAAATAATTTTATATTATAAATAAATTATGCTGACATCCTTAAAATTTAATATAATTACATTTGCTATTCTCCTATGTATACATAATACACCTACTACCATTTTCACAAATAGAAGTAAACTCCATTTAAATTATATATGATATGTCTAAAATGCCCTATTTACTAAACTCACTCCACAACTCTCATCCAACTCTTACCCAAAGTCAAGAGAGGTATAGAAAAAGCACAAACTGTGGGCTTGATGGCTAAGTTCATTGCGAGAGAAAGATGATAGAAGCGACCGTTGTTGTACGTGCTCGCACGTCGCCATCATCGTCGCTGGTATCTCGCGCTGCTGCTAGATGTTCTCACTACCACCGCAAGAAAATTGGATGCAGTTTAGATTGCTGTGCCTCGCTGTTTTTGTGAGCGAGAATGAATGGAAGGGCTGAGGTCATTGCCTTCTTGTGCGAGAGGGAAGTAGAGTGCGCCACTACTGTGTGTTGCAATAGCTGCAGGAAAAAAGAAAGCTTTCCATAAGATGGTCTTATTCTTCTTTTCTCTTTCTCTCTTTCTCTCTCTCTCTCTCTCTCTTTCTTTTTTTGCTTTCTTTCTTGTTACTTACATGTTGACTGCAAAGGGAATTTGGTTTTTGTTTTGGTATATATTGGGATGTCTGAAGTTAATTGGATATTGTGATGGTTAGAGCAACTCCAACGCAATGACCTAGAGTCCTAATTTCTGACACAACTATAGTGGGTGGGACACCCCTTTTTATGTTTTCCATTGGAGCAATTCGCAGAAGTGGGACGCATCCCACTAAAATGGGACCAAGCCCATTTTCCCCACCACCATACAACATGTGACAAGTGGCATTGTATTGTCATCATATAATTTTTGTTACTGTTGGTAACGATAAAATGCAATGGTTATTTTTATTTTTTTAATATTTTTAATCTATAAATATCCATCTTCTTCCATCTTTTTTTCCACACTTTCTATCCAATCCTTTTTAACACTTCTTCATTCTTTCCATACCAATTTTACTCATTTCTTCTTCCATAAAAAATGGACCCAAACCAATTTAATTTAAATTCTTTTCTCAACTACTTGCAAAATTTTAGCTTCCTTCAAAATCCAAATATCCAAAATTCTTTATCTTCAAATCCTCAAAATCCAAATCCAAATTCAAATCCTAATTTTCAAATTCCAAACTTCTTCCTAAATCCAAACATTCAAAATTCTAATGCTCAGATTCCTTCTAATTTTCAAGTCCCTTTTTTTTCCAAACAATCAAAATCCACAAACATTTCACTTTCCATTTCCTTCCATCTTTAATCCACTAGTCGGAAATACAAGTACACCGTCTTTCTTACTTCAAACCCAATTTGAGGATTTTAGATCAGTATCTACCAGTGTTAGGGGATCATTTGACCTATCTCCCAAAACGCCCATAAATTTGACTCCGACTTCACAATATTTACAATTTTCCAGCCATGATGGGCTAGATGCTATCGACCTCAACAATGAGGAAACTGAATATAGCGGGCAAGATAGTGGTCATTGGCAATGGGAAGAGGATAAGCTACTAATAAGTACATAGTTGAATGTGTTAATGGATCCTGTGGTTGGTCCAGGATAAATTTTGGAAGCAGATCCATGAGTATTGTGAGAAAGCAACCATGGCTTGATCAAAAGAGGGGCAGTTGTGATGAAGAAATGGTGGTATATGATTAACACCGAGGCTCAAAGATTCAGTGCTTGCCATGATCAAGCATCTCGAAGAATAAGGAGTGGTTCGAACGATAATGATATAATAGAGTTGGCTCATAAACTCTTTGAAGCCACCGAAAAGAAAAAATGCAATTTTATGAGGCATTGGAACGAGCTTCAAAGGGAACAAAAGTGGAGATTTCAATCAATTTAGAGTGGAGGTTCCAAGAGAACGAAGATAAGTGCTTTTGGAGCATACTCATCTTCGTCAAACTCGAAAACACCAGCGGGTGAAGAAGTTAGCGTAGAGTCTCTAGATCGTCCCTAAGGCACCAAGGCATCCAAGGGGAAGGGTAAGGGAAAATCAAAAGCGTGCATTGGTGGAAACGCTTTGGAAGAAGAGATTGGTATACTCAAATCTACTATAGCTAAGAAATTATCTCTTATAGAAGATTTTAAGACCGTAGAGGAAAGTAAATTAGCGCTAAAGGAAAAGGTGATAGCTATAAAGGAAATGGAAATAGAAATGGCAATCCTTAATGCGGACACCTCTTCAATGACTGAAGAACAATGATCCATTCATGCTAAGATTGCAGAGAAAATTAAGGCAAAGTATTTTTAATTTAGGTGCTCGTTGTATTTTTAATTTAGGTGTTTATTGTACTTTTAATTTATTTAATATTTCAATTATGTAATGTTGGTGTTCATGTATTATATTTTGTAATATAATTTTTAAAATTATACAAGGTTATTTTAAAGTTAAACTATCAACAAATAAATATAAGAAATACTAACCGTTACAAAAACTAGCTGTTATGAAACTAGCCATTATAAAACTAACTGTTACAAAAACTAGCCATTATAAAATTGGCTGTTATAAAATTAGCTGATAAAAACTTAGTCGTTACAAAAGTATTCATTACAAAACTAGCTTATAAATATAAAACACCTCTTTTTCATATTTGCTCACAATATCTTTCCCCTTCCCACCACTATATCTTATTTGCACTTATTATCTTCTCTCAAAACACTTTTTCACTCACAACCACCACTAAAATCTCTATCATTATATATGGCTGAAAACTATAATGATCCTAATAACATGTCTTCGGATGACTTAGTTGAGGATATTGTATTCAATGATTCAGATAAATCTGACGTTATATCTTCAAGTGAGTGGATTAAGGATTTTCTATTCGATGATTTAGATGAGCGCCAACTTAAACTCATTCTACAGATACACAGGGAAAGCTCTTCCTTTAGATCTCGTAGGAGAATAGAGAGAGACCATGAAGCAGGACATGAATGTCTTTTTGGGGACTACTTTACCCCTAATCCAGCATACCCTCCTGATACATTTCGGCGAAGGTTCTGAATGGGAAGACATGTCTTTCTTCACATTGTCGAAGCCCTCTCAAATATTGATCCATATTTCCGGCAAAGGGTCGATGTTATAGGCAAGCAAGGCTTATGGCCACTACAAAAATACACAGATGCCATGTGTATGTTAGCATACGGAATATCAGCTGATGCCGTTGATGATTATGTGCGAGTAGGTGAAAGCACTGCAATTGAGTGCTTAGAGAAATTTGTTGAAGATGTAATTTTGGTATTTGAGTCTGAACACTTGCGAAAGCTGAACTCAAATGATATCCAATGCCTCCTAAAGATAGAGGAGGACCGTGGCTTCCCAGGCATGATCGGTAGCATTGACTGCATGCACTAGTAGCGGAAAAACTATCCGAAAGCATAGAAAGGTATGTTCTCAAGTGGTTACCATAGGATTCCAACTATAGTACTTGAAGTCGTGGTTTCTTCTGACCTTTGGATATGGCATGCATTTTTTGGAGTTGTGGGTTCGAATAACGACATTAACGTCTTAAACCGTTCACTAGTATTTGATGAAGTTTTGGAAGGTCGCACTTTAGAGGTAAATTATACTATAAATGGTACCAATTACACTATGAGGTACTATTTAACAAATGATATATATCCTGAATGGTTAACAATTGTCAAAACAATATCCCGACCGCAAAGAGATAAACGGAAATTATTTGCAAAATATCAAGAAGGATAACAAAAGAATATGGAACAAGCATTCGGAGTGCTGCAAGCTCGCTTCGCAATTATACACAGCCTAGCATGATACTAGGATAAAGAGAAACTTGGAAGAATAATGAGAGCCTATATCATATTGCATAATATGATTATCGAAGATGAGAGAAACACATATGTAGGAAACTTTGATTTGCTCCCTTTTTACAATGATGTGAACAACGGCATATCATAGCCACAGTTGGGGGAGGAAGCTTTTCCTCCGTATAAGAGATATATCCAAAATAATATCTAATTTCGTGATAGACAAATTCATAGGCAACTACAAGCAAACTTGGTAGAACATATATGACAATTCCATAATGCCTATTAAGTAGCACTTTTAATTGTTTAATGTTTAATTACGCAATGTTGTTGGGTTTGTAATATATTTTATAATGTAATTTATAATGTAATTTTTAAAATTATGTAATTGTGTTATTGTTAATCATGTGATATTTCTTCAATATTTTTAAGACTTTTTTTAGTTTATTAATAATTTTAGTTTGAATTTTTATAGTTTAATGTTCAAAACATAGCCATGGTTCACCATAATTATATTATCTCGATATTTTGAAGACTTGTTTGAATTTTTATTGGCAACTTAATTTTTAAAAAATTAATTGTTAACTAACATTATTTAGAAAATTTTAATTTTATATTTTTGTTCAATCCAAAATTAAATTTGTATATTAAAAAATATTTATAGTAAAGTATTTGATAATTATGTTGATATTTGTTTTTAATGTGAAAAATATATGAGACCAAAGTTAGGACATTGTCATTGGAGAGAAGAGTCCCATTTTTGAAATACTTTTACTTTTTATGACGTATTGGCCCACAAGTATTGATGTGATATGTAGTAGGGTTAAAAGTGAGACTCAAAATGGGACTCCTCACTATAAATGCTCTTAGACCCACTCAAGTACAACCCCTTGGGGGTGCTACACCAAGTTAAGATCAACTTGGAAGCAAACTAATGGAAACATATTAGATCTAATTTTTGGAAACAAACCCCCCCGGCCCCGAAAAACAACAAAAAACAAAATTACACCAAGCACTTGTGCTAAAAACATTTGGGCATGTTGTGTATTTTTCTCTTTTTTTACTTTTTTGGTTTTGGAATTTATGATTGATAGAAGAAGCAGTGAAGACTAAAGAGAGAAACAGTGGTGTTGTCGTTGGAAGGATAATGATACAGTGCACATCACATAAAAGGGTATTTTCATCATTTTATGTGAAATATCTCAAATATATTATCAAATTACCATTAATGAACATGTGTATATCACATGCTATAACTTTTGTCAACTTAGTTAATGGACTATTAATAATTGGGGAGGTCAGTGTTGATTTTCATTAAGTTTAGAGACCTCTGGAAACACTTTTGCAAATATGGGGTGCTGAGTGTAGCTACACTACTAGATTTCAGAGGAGTTTAGCATAATTTACTCTTATATTATTAATTAATAAAAATGTAAGAAAGTACTAAATTATGTTAGTTAATTATTTACTATAAGTTGTCACTTTCGTATATTTATATTAGCTAATAATGTAAAGTTGTTTGACACTGTTAGTACATAGAAACTAATCTCTAATTTTAATATATTATTAGTATAAAAAAGTTTAGGAATTTTCTTACGTATCCTTATTTTTATAAAGGTATCAGTACTCTTTTGTATTTAACGATTGTAATTTAATCACAAGTTTCATGGATCTTAAATATAACTAAAAAATAATTTAAAAAATAGTAATTTGATTTAGTGGAATACATGGCAAATTCTTACCCACAAATAATTAAAGAGTATTGGTATTCTTGAATTTTATAAGGGTACGGGAAAAATTCTCAAAAGTTCACATTTATAAAAAAAAGTATAAAAAATTTATACAATTATCTAATTATGTATTATTATATTATTAATAAAAATGTTTGATTTTTATATCTATTATCTTAAAAATTTCATATATAATAATATATAATATGATTAGATGATAATATAAATTTTTTTTACATTAATAACATATCAAAATTGAATTTAATTTAAATACACTGTCAATGTAAAAAATTTTTATACAGACATTCAATCATATATTACCACATCAGCAAAAGTCTTTGATATAATCACCCACTACTTGAATGATCATGCAAATAGAAGGTTTTGATTGGATGACAGTGTAAAAATTTTTTACACTATCAGTGCACCCCAATTAAACTTATCAAAATTAATCTTAGTATTTAATGATGTTTGATCTATTATTAAAATTATTTAACTTTTATAATAATTTTTTTGGACTGGTACTCTCATATTAAATGATTGACAAGATGCATTTACTATTTTATAGTTTTTATTTAAATGAATAATTAATAATAGCAGTTTGAGAAAAATAAAAACTAGCTAGACAATAAAGTAAGAATTTTTATTTATAATAATAGATAAATAAAACACCACAAAATAATAATAGATAAATAAGCTAGATCAAATTCCAAAAAAGTCTATAATAAATTATACAAATGGTATAAATAATATTACTATAGTTAGTTTGTTGTGGACTTAGTGTATAAATAGGTCTTAGATGGCTATTGCAAAGGCTTGTGACTTTATATTTTTTCTTCATTTGGGTTGGTACTAAAAAAGTGGATATAGTCCTTTTAATTAGTTTCTTTTCTTTTAATTTTTTTCATTTCACCTGCATTTTTAGTTGTCCAAGGCATATGCCATTAAAAAAAAAAGGCTAAATGCCTAAGGAATTTCTAAAGATGCCACCGTATCCAACATTTCCTCATTTTTGTAAAGAAGATTCATATACTTGCTAAATTCGCAAGCAAGGCCAAGCTCAAGCGATGAGGATCTTTGGCCTTACAAATTGTATCCAGGAGAAATAGGGTTTGATCCGTGGCGCAGATTGCAATACTCTTCGCATTCAAAGGTGTACTATGAATCTTGTGACTGTAGCATATCTAATGGATTAAATTTGTGAAGTAGATCAATATACCAATCACCTATGATGTATTATAGTAATACATTAATTTTAAAAAAATTAAAAAATATAATTAAATATATTTTAGAAATTAATTTTTATATATTAATAATATAAAATTACACTAATACTATAAAATAATTTTACATTATCAGTATAAAATTACACTGATAATATAAAATACCCATAAAATTATATTGACAGAATAAAATTATATTGATAAAATTTTTCTAACTTTTAGAAATTAATTTTTATACATTAATAGTATAAAATTATACTAATAATATAAAATAATTTTATACTCAATATAAAATTATACTGACAGAGTAAAATTATGTGTAAAATTACACAAATAGAATTTTTCTGATTATATTAAGTGTAAAATTATTTTATACTATCAGTATAATTTTACATAATTAATATATAATAATTAATTTTTAAAATATTTTTAATTGTATTTTTAAATTTTTTAAAATTAGATATTACTATAGTATATTATAAATAATTAGTATATCAATATATCTCATAATCTGACCATCAGATTGTAAGATGCATCACGCTCTTTAACCAACGAAGTGCACCATCGAACGCGCCTTGAGCCGTGGGGGGTCAAAGACCCCAAGATGTCCCCCCTCCCCCCCAAAATATGACAAAAAAAATATAAATATCACAGGTTGAATAACAAAATAAAAAATATATTTGAGGCTTCATGCTCAACAATGCACTCAATTTTGTGAATCGATTTATTAATAAGGTAACGCTTTTACAACCTTAGTTTTGTTTTTTTAAATATTTAGAAGACTCGAACTTAAGACTTTAAAAAAAAGTAAGTATCAAATTACTAGGATAACTGAATATTGGTCACAACATGCATTATATAAATTATACATATTCACATGGATATCATTGCATCTTGCTTGCATTAGTTATTTTCTTGCACAAATTAGAGGATTTTTTTTTTTTTTTTTTTTTGTGGTTGTCCACAAGTTAGGATTAGAAAGGAGGGAATTACATATTTGGTCTTCAACTTTGGGCTTTTGGTGGGCGACCTTTTTATGTTAATATGAGGGACTCATTCAAGTGGTACTCTTCAGACCAAAAAAAATATGGTACTCAATTCTCTTAATAACAACCAAGTAAAGCAGTCGAAAAAAAAAAGTTTCTATTGAAGACCGTAAGAACCAGATCCAATTTCAAAGGGGCTTTGTTTTTCTTGAAATGGATTGGACTGGGCTATCCCCAGGTTGACCCAAAAGCCAAGTGGTTTTTTTGTGGGTCGTGGCAAGTTCCTTCTTTTAACATCTCATTGATGCATGGCCTTCGCCAAGGCACCAGCAGCATAGCCCATAGCCTCGAATGTAGCCACACGGCCACACCGGTTGGAGCCATACAACCCCGCCCCCACTCTCTCTCTTCCCCAAAAAAACATAAAAAATCCCCAATCCCACGACCAAAACAATGAAGAGAAATCTCCTTGACGCAAAACAAAATCCCGTTGATGCATCGCGGGTTTAGTTCTGTGGTCCCTTCCCCCGCCCCAAATTTATCACTTCCGCATGTTTGCAGTTGGATGCGAATTGGTTTTGAGTAGAAAAAATTATTTAATTTAAATAATATAATTTATAATAATTTAGATCAGATTTATTTAGTTTAAATTTTAAATTTGATCCAATTCGAATCAACTTTTAGCGATTTGAATTGGATTAGTTTAATTGATTTTTAATAAAAAAAAATTTGAAATTTACAATATTAAAAAAATAACTTGGATCAATAAAATTGTTAAATTAAAATAAAAAGTAAAAATTACTCATACAACATGCATTGAATCATATTTAAGTGAGACTGATATAAAAATATAAAAATTATATGCTAGATTAAAATTATTTTAAGCAAAAGTATAGTTTAACAATAAAAAATTATATTTTATAATATTAGTCGATTTAGATTGAACTAGATCAATTATAAACATTAAATTTAAAATTCGATCCAACCCAAATAATTTTTAAACTTTTGTGGTTTTAACCGGTTTTCGATTTTATTTGGATTAGTTTAATAATTTTGCTTGACTTGGATTAGATTTAAACACCTCTACTTCCTCAAATAAAAAAAACAAAAAATCATCTCGTTGATGCTATTGTCTTGTTTTTCAATCCATGAATGTTTATTGAAAATAAAAAATATCTTGTTGACCCTTTGTAGAAATAAGAATAAGTGGTGATGATTAAAAATTTTGCTAAATAATCATTTTAATAGTTTGGGTTCATAAAATTTTATTATGTAATATATTTCACTATATTTACAGTGCCCAATCTTTTTTTTTTTTTTGTCATTAGGAGGGATATTTCAAGGGTACTTTGCACCCCTTACGCACGGAAATCGAATTGATCCCATGCAGGAATATCCATTGAGGCTCTAGTCTCGTCTGCTAGCTCCCAATCTCAATATGAGAGGATTGGAGATGGCAATGATGATAATAATAATAAAAAAAAGTGTTTGGCAAAAGAGTACAGTTAAAAGTAAACATAAAATTTGCCATCAACCAATCAAACTTACTTCAAAGAATAAAATTGAACTAGTGTGTGTTTGATTTTATGTTAGCAAACTTGATTCTTGATAATTTCAGTTTTGTCAAAATTGATTTTATAGTTAAAAGTGATTTTGAATTAAAGTGATTCATTTTTAATAATTTTATTTAAAAAGTAATTTTAACAAATAGTTAGTATTGATTAATCTTATTTTGAGTGAAATAACCTTGGAAGCAAGTCCAAATTAGTTTGAGTGAAAATCAATTTTAAAATGTCAAAATCTCCTTTGAAAAAAGATGAAATGAGAAACCAAACAAAATACAAAATAGACAAAATTAATTTTAAGTCTCTCTAAACTCCCATTTGTGGAAATACATTGCAAAACCAAACATGCAAATAGTAGTTGCTATAAGAAGTTGAAAAGAGTGAACTCAAAATATTAGTAATTTTTATTACTGCAATTCTATAAATAAGAATAGCTTTAAGATATTAAAAATTATACTTTTTTTGCCTCTAATTCGAACATGCAAATGGAAGTAGGAGTCTAAAAGTCCTAACTACTCAAATAGGAGTTCGGTTTGAACATCGTATTCAGGCACTATGAATCAAATATACTATGGAAAATGTTGTCAAATATATGAATTATATTGATATATATCCTTCTAATCTTTCCCAACCCAATTATCATTTCTCTTCATTTTTAGTTGTTATTGCTTATTAGTCATGAGAGATGCTATTTGGTGTGAAAAAGTTCCCACGAAACTGCTTACGAATGATGTGGCACCAATAACAATGTTTAAGGAAAAAAAATCATGGCAAGTTAGTATCTAAAAGAGAAAAAGATAATAGCACCCATAACTATTCATGCAAAAAGTATGAAAAGATTCTCATACCAAATATGATTTCCCATTAGTCATTCTTATAACAGCTTTACCTTGTTTAGGTGCATAGTGGGGTTTATCTATTTTCACCTTGGAAAAAGGAAAATTAGTAGGGTGAATATGTAAGAAGCAGTTTAATCAATCTTTTTTTTTAAAAGAAAAAATTATTAACAAAAGTTTAGGTGAGTTCGACATTGGTTATCTCATCAAAATCAAAGCACAACTCCCAGGCTCAGAGAGTACCTAGGGAACTTAATTAAATATCCCCTACCAACATGATACTTACATCTTTGTGGCATATGAGTCTCTTCCTTACCAACTGTTCTAATCCTTATTGTCACAGTTTAATCAATCTTTAGATTTTATTGTCCAATCCTTTTCTTTTAAATCTCCTTGTCTCAAAATTAAGAAAAGAAAAGCATAAAGGAACTCATAAAGCAAAAATGGAGAGACACTCAGGGAGGGAAATACAGGGAGAGGCGCAGAAAGTCACAAGGAAAGGGGTAGAAGCTGGAAAGCCACTCAGAATGAGGTCGCGACAAGGTGGAAAAGTGAAATAAAGAGGTGGAGAAAGTCCAACTATCTTGCATGGGATCATACAGTTTCGTTATTTGTTGATGATCTTCCTCAAGATATGACATGGGATTGGCTCTTCTAACTTTTCAAGTATGAGGGTCAAGTTGTTGATGTTTTTGTTTCTCATAAGATGCGAAGGAATACTAATAGCTGCTTTGGCTTTGTGAGATTCAAAAGAAGGGAGGAAGCCATGAAAGCTATTAAAAATCTTGATGAGGTTAAAGTTAGAGGAAAGATTCTAAAAGTTTCACTGGCTAGATATGATAAGGATGAAAAGGCTTAAAAGAGAGCAAGACAAAACCCCCCACATTACTAAACCATTTGTCTCACAAAGAGGGAGGAATAAAAAAGCAAGTAGAATGATTACGTTTAGAGCTCATGCATACAATATTGAAGACGAATCGTCATCGATGGAACAAGATAAGGAAGGGGGAAGGGCACTTTGGGAATTTCAATTTTTACATTCAATGGCTCTTTGAGAGCATGATGTTATCAATGATACCTTTGGTGGATTTGACCCAATGAGGAAACTATCGTTCAAACCTTCTAGACCCTTCAGGATGGCCCTTATTTCGTAGCAAGAGAATGAGATTTTGCAAGATGTGGGCTAATAGTCAAGTGGGCCAAAGTTTCCTCCTGGGTTTGACGGTGTCAATTAAGTATCTCTTGACCCAATGTTTGTTGAAGTTCAAACGAAAGTAAAACCCCAATTGAAGAGAGTATGCAATCACAGCGAAAATGGAGTTTATGTTCATGAAGGGTTTGTCGGATGAAGCTCGGATTATGTGGAGAGGGTTCCCCAAACACCACTTCTAGAGTCAAATTTTCCTCCTCGGTTAGGCAAAGAAGGAGAAGGTCTGGTGCCAGATGATGACTTGGTGGAAGCTAAAATAACATGTGATCTCGGTAAAGATTTAGGTATCCAAGTTAGTGATGAGAGAGCATTGTTGAAGGCACTATCTAAGGTCCAAGATGTACAAGATTTCAATGTTAAAAGAATGAAGCAAAGACCCAAGAAACAAAAAGGTCGAACAAAGGATTGAGGTAACTTCCTATGATGATCTGTGTGGCTCTTTTATGATGTTTTCTATTCTATTTTTCTAGAATTGCATGGGATTGGTGTTTATGAAAAGGATGCTACTATTAATATTTTAGTGGATAGGGTATCCAAAAATTTTTTTTCTAGATTTAGTGGGACTACACTTCCGCAAGGGAGTGGCTAAAATGTTGTCTAATTGGTGTGGTATTGGAATTTATGATTGGTTAAAGGTGCATATAAAGGTGGGTTGTAGTGGTATTGGGCTCAGTGTATGAGTCTCATGGATTCTAGGCAAAGGCTTGGTGTTGAAATCTCCTTTTTCTTCAGATTTCTTTGCCTTTTTTATGCTCGTGGTCAGTAATTGGCATCATACTATATAGTCAAAATTCAAAAGTTCTTAGTTTGTGGTTGACTGTCTTTATTGGTAGCAAATGTTGGGGATGCTGATTTTGGTTCCTTAAATCTTGGATTGTTGGAGGATGGTGGTTTGCCATAGGTGGGTCTAGTCTAGCTTGGAAGATTAGGTGGTGTCTTATGAGTCATTGGTTCAAGCGTCTTATTCCTATTGAGGTTTTTTTTTTTATTTTTTAGGGAAGATTTTTAGGGGTTGGTATTGGACTTGGGTGTAGTTGGTGTCTGTTAGTGGCTGTAATTTGGCATTGGTTTTTTTGCTTGATTCTGGTTCTACAATAGGAAAGGACGATTCAATTGTTTGGCATAATTCGGAAGATCTTGATGGTTCAAATATTTTGCCCAAGGAATGAGTTTTGAGTAGATTGCTGGTTTTTATTATCATGTTGACTACACAAGAGTTTTGAAATCTAGGATATAGACCACAAGCACTTCTGAATGTAACATATAGGTGCAGAATCTTTTACCAAGATTATAGGAATTAAATCATTGGGTGATAATTTCTTGCAAAATATATTGAAATATGGGGTCATGAAGAGATTAAGGTTCATTAAAGGGATAATCTCAGTCTATTTCTTTACAGTTGCAGCAATGGTTAACTAGTGATTATGCAGGCTATCGAGCCTTATGGCTGAGAAATGGTTTTTATTCTAAGAAAAGATAGCTATCTTTTATGGTGTATTATTGTGGTTTTGTTTGCAGTTTAGAAAGAGGCTACTAGTGGTAAAAGTGTGGATTTATCTCTCGAGCTTGTGGGGCATGGTGCATAATTTAGCATGATGAGATTTTTTTGGTGTAATATATATCACTTGAGATCAATGACACAAGTCAACAATTCATTGTACTAATGTACAAATTAGTTAATTCAGTTAGTTAGTTAACAACATTGCTTAGCTATTTCGGTAATGATTTTCTTGTAGCTATGGAATTTGGAAAAGGAGAAGAAAACATGATCTATAGCCCTTATGTCTAAAATCCATTTAGACATGTTGGTGCTACAAGAAAATACTTTACCTGAGGTTGGTTGGGTGACAATTTGGTTTGCAGCGTGTATGGGTTGGAAATGTTGTAACTCTAATTGCTGTAGTGAGGCAAATAGCTTCATTTGCTGCTCCTCAGTGAAAATAAGATCTTGTTGATCTTCTTGACTCTCTCCTTTTTGAGAGATATAGTTAGCATTTCCTCTTCTTTAGTATCATTTGAGGTTATGTTATTGATGGAGCTCCTTAGCTTCATGTGAAGAGGGAGGCCATGCTTCTTGTAACAAATATCTATGGTGTGACCAATCTTTTTGCAATAGGTGCAGACTTTCCAAGATTGCCCTCTTCCACCAATTCCTCTTCCACCAGTGTTCATTGGTTGTCTTCTCATTGCTCTCTCTCTAGTCTGTCTCCTGCCATAAGAGTTTGATCGATCACTAGTGTTCAAGACTGTTCTTGAATATGAAATCTCATTATACATCTGTCTTTCCTGTTGTGTTAACAAGGAAAATGCAGTGTTGATATCAGGAAAAGGTCTCATTAGCATAATTTGCAACCTTACATTTGCATACTGCTCAATTAGTCCTTTGAGGAATCTAACCACGTAATTATTTTGTTTATATTCCCTCACAACTGCAAGTTCACAAGTGCATTGGTCAACACATGCACATCCTAGAATTGGCTTGAAATTTTCCAATTCCTCCCAAACTGATTTGAGCTTGGTAAAATAAGAGGTGATGACATATCCCCTTGCTTAATAGCAAATAATTATTCCTATAACATGGCTATTTGAAACATGCCACCTTGGTAATATCTATGCTTCAGATCTCTCCAAAGCTTAGAGGCTACTTCTATCCATAGAACACTTTGCAAAATTTTAGGGCTTAAAGACTGAAGAATCCATGAAAGCACAAATATATTGTGTAACGTCCTCCTTGGTATAGTACTATCTTTAAGTCATAGTATCACACTCAGGAGTTGTTACTGTTACATGAGCGGACTTTATCTGATAGCAATTTCAGCCGTTTTCGAAACTTCTTGAACTATCTGGAGATAACACGGAAATGAGAGTGAGAATTTTAAATTCTCAGTAGGATTCACTAAGAAATTTCATACCGTGTCATCATTATTATCTCCAGCTACTTCGATTTATTATGAAAAAAGCTGGACATGTTATATAAACTTTTTAATTTTATAGTTCGAAAATATATTATTCGAAGCAGAGTCCATTTTATTCATACACTTATCATTTGGGAAAGCCAATACAAAATAAAGTCATGAATCATACTATGAACAATAACTGCATCGTATTAAAATATAATAACACCAATATATTGGAAACTTAAAATCTGCATATGCCTTTACTTGTACTTGAATTTATGCAGATACACATAATTTTCTTTTCTTTCTTTGTCTTCCTTTACTTGTCATATATATTCCAGAGTACGATCATCATGTCATACTTCGTAGGGGTGTGATCATCATGTTGCACTCCTTAGGAATATGTTCATCCTGCCATGTCTCAGAGTATGATCGCCATGTTACGTTCCTTCGGAATATGAACTCATTGTCATATCTTTCATCATAGAATCATAAATACATAGGCTTCATACCTTATTCTCAAAGGATAATACTTGCATGGCATTCATACACATCACATAACATTAACACACAAACATTTAGAACTACCACTAATTTATGCCGAAAATTCGGCAACATAATGGATCGAGCCCGCTTTCTCATGAATAGTGCAAAGCTACCAGAAAGATAAATCAAGCATTCAAACCATCATAGATCAGCAAATGTATAACAACCATATCAATCATATAGTGTGCCAACATCAATAAGATTTCTACTCATTATACTCAATTCTGCCCGATTTTGTAAAATCCACCAAAATTTCTATCCTATTCCTTTAGCCTTACAATTTGGATATGTTATAGTGCTATATGTCTAGTTTCCAACTCTTTTAGTCCCATCTCATTTCAATTTGTGTAACTCTAGTTATTTGAATTTTACCTCAATTTATCCTACTCTTGGCTCGAATTGCACTCTTAGAAGTAGAAAATCACCAAAAATAGAAACCTAGGTCAAATCATACGAAACTTATACCAATTTAAAGCTAACAGAACAAGCTTTTATTTGAAAGAAGATTCACCTCGTTTGCAAAGTATAACTTGAGATATAAGCCCCGTAAGTTGACCCTTATGGACTACCTTGTTTCAGTCCAGTTTGAACTTAAGGCAATTTCATTAATGTACTGGGAATAATTAGAAATGAATCTAACTCTGAAATTTTTATGGAATGTTTACTATATATTCGCTTTCAAATAGCACTGATGGCGTTCAATTTGGAGTTTTGTAGGGTGAGTTACACCCTTCTCAACTCATATTGCCCAGAAAAGGGCCTAGAATTTCAGGCTAAACTTCAAAAATTCATAACTCATTCAATACTAATCCAATGGCCTTATATTTTATATAATTGGAAAGCCCTAGATGTCTACTTTCATATAAAAATAGATTCATTAAGGTCTGATGGCTGGATTTTCGTCCATACAAGATGAACATATAGACGCCGTAGGGTTTTTACCCAACAGCTCCTTGCTTCTCTCAATTTTCAAGTTTCTTCATTCCAATTTCAATTCAAATCATATCATACATACAAATCAACCATAACTCATCATCTCTACTCAAGATAAGACCAGAATCATGGAAGAAAGAAAAATCTCAATCAGCCCCAATCCAAGAAAACAAGAGAAGTTGGAATTCATACCTTTCTAAGGTGAAATCTTATTGGATTTATGTCTTGGATTGAAGGAATCTTGATGTAGCTTGAAGATTTGATGGAGATGGAGATAGAGATGAAATGAGATGAGATGAGAAAGAGGAAAGATAGAGAAGAGGTCAGCAGTATATGGCCAAAATTCTAAGGGAAAAAGAAGGAAAAATTGCAAAACTTTTAAAGGAAGCTACTAGGTGATTGGTGGATTCCTTCTCATTACTCAATTTAGTGTAGCTGCCCACATTTGGGGCTGATTTTTACACCACTTGGTAAGATGTTTTGGCTAAATCTTGGCCATCCATCCTAGGGTTCTCATATTATAATTTCTATTGGTTCGGTTCTGACAGTTTGAAATACCAAAATCTTACCGATTTTCTTTAAATCGGTAAAACAGTTTTGGAAAAATCCTATGAGGTTTCCTATGTTTATAATCTAATTCCATCATATCTAATCCTCCTAAATCACATTTAATTGGCTTTAAGTAAATACTAAATCGAATTCTAATTAATCACAATTATTCGATAAAAATCGAACAACTTGTTTAAAAACGGTAACAAAAATTTTTTCGAACGTTACATATTGCATCTATCCCAAGCTAGAAACAAGGGATCATGTTCAAGAGGCTTTGGAATCAATCCATCTATGAAATGTAACTTGTTCTTAGATTTTAATGCCAATCGCATGGCCCTAGCCCAAATATTGTAGTTTTGAGCAGTAAGCAAGATTAAGACTAGACAGATTCCTAGACTCACCAAGATGCAGATAAAAAGGACTCATTAGATTCTAAAACTGACCTTGCAAGAACATGTGATTCAGATTGGGACCTTGAGGAAAATGTTGATTTTGATTCTGACCTTGAGGAAATTGTAACAGATTTGGATTCATCCCAAGGGGAGGAACTTGCATCATGTTTGGATTCTGATTCTGCAAAGGAGCTTGATTCTACAATGTATTATTCACCAGATTTGGATTATGGTTTTGCAATGGAGTTTGATTCACCACCGGATTTTGATTTGCAATTGGATCTTGATTGACCATTGGAACTAATCTTCAGATCCTAAAGGCTCTTGATACCATAACTAAATGTGAAAAAGAAACTCATAGAAATGTGAGCAAGAAGGAATAGAAAGAAACTAAGAAAAGTTGAATTTGAATGAAGAAATGAATCTTAGTTATTAAAAGTGTTGTGTTACAAGTTATTTATACATGAGCTTGATTACTTGCATCAGAAGCAACTCACTAACTACCATAACAGAAAATGCCAGCTAAGCAATGCTATTAACTAACTAACTGAATTAACAAATTTGTACATCAGTGCAATGAACTGTTAACTTGTGTCATTGATCTCAGGTGCTATCTTGCTTTTCTACATGGGATTTGCATGAAGAAGTTAACATTACTCTCCCTCTAGGTGTAACTCCATCTTCCCCTGGCCAAGTTTGCAAACTCAAAAGTCTTTATATGGCCGTAAACAAGCCAGTAAACAATGGAATTACAAACTCACTAAGCCCTTTTGTCCTATGGTTACACTCAATCCAAGGCTGCTTATTCCCGATTTGTTAAATCTGTCTTTGACAAATTCACTGCTGTTTTGGTATATGTTGATGACTTGTTATTGACAGGAAATGACATTCATGAAATCAATCAATTTAAACAGCTTTTGCATGATAGATTTACATTCAAAGATCTTGGAGATGTCAAATATTTTCTAGGAATGGAGGTTGCTCGATCTTCCAAAGGTATAGCATTGTTCCAAAGGAAGTATGCTCTAGAATTGCTTGAAAACACTGATTGTTTAGCCGCCAAACCAACATCCAATCCCATTGATGCTTCCCTAAACCACTCCCATTGACTGGTTTTGCCGACTCTGATTAAGGCTCATGCTTGGACATAAGACGTTCAGTCACTGGTTTATGTTTTTTTCTTGGTCAAGCATTGATCTCGTGGAAGTGCAAAAGGCAACCAACCGTGGCACATAGCTCTTCCGAGGTTGAGTATCAAGCACTCGCTATAGCTAGTTATGAGGCTCAATGGCTTTCATTTCTTCTCAAGGACCTCATGGTTGATGTCTCTCAACCATTCCCTCTCTTTTATGACAATCAGCCATGTATATGGCCACACTATTCGGGACAGAATCCAAGCCAGGGTTATCCATCTTCTCTTCATTCCTATAGAACATCAAACTATAGACCTCTTTACTAAGACTCTGCACCGTGGTTCATTTCATCATTTAGCTTCCAAGCTTGGCCTCATTGACATATATTGGCCAGCTTGTGGGGGGCTATCACCCGAGATCAATAACACAAGTAAATGACACAAGTCAACAATTCATTGCACTGATGTACAAATTAGTTAATTCAGTTAGTTAATTAATAGCATTGTTTAGCTAGCATTTTCTATTATGGTAGTTAGTGAGTTGCTTTTGATGCAAGTAATCAAACTCATGTATAAATAGCTTGTAACACAACACTTTCAGTAACTAAGATTCATTTCTTCATTCACATTCAATTTTTCTTAGTTTCTTTCCAATCTTTCTTGCTCATGTTTCTATGAGTTTCATCTTCACATTTTGTTAATATAAGAGCAATCTTCTTATAAATTGGTGGCACTTTTATTTGAAGAAAAGCAACATGGCTAATTTGTTTATGTGGTCGCTTCTCCTCATGACACTTTTAAGCTTTTGTAGTGCAAGTTGTGTGTTGTGATTATTTAGTGTTGTGAGAGCAATTAGCATGAGAGTTTAATGTAGTTACCTACCTGTGAGAGTATAGAGATGTGCAGCATAGCTAATGAGATATCCTTGTAATTATTATATCAACTAAGAGTATCGGTGGTGAATTGATGCTTTTAAGGGATGGTTTGGAAATATAGCACTCTACTAGTGGTAGAATCATGAAAGTTCCAGGTTATCATGGCTTGGAATCGATCTACTGTTTGAAGTTTATGATGATTAATTTTTATGTTCGTGTTTTAATTTCAGCGATGTTACTTTGTTAAGGATTATGTGTCTATGACTGATCTTTCTTGAGTGTTTACGATTTGAGATATATTTTACAACTTAAATTGTGATAGGCCATTGGATTTGCTATGGTCGCATTATTGGTGTAGTTACTTTTGGAATGGACACTTGCATTCATGGAAAGGACATGAACATACATGAAAGAACACATTAGTCAACGTGACCATGTGTCTTTTAATGAAAGAACATATTGGTTTAAGAAGCAACGTGTCATTTAATGAAAGGACACACTACTTTGGAAGCATTGTGTCATTTAATTGCAACCATTCTCATCAAGCATGAACGCCCATGGGTGACTCGTGTATATAGGCCTCATGGTCAAGCATTACGGTACTTTTAGTTGAGTGTACTGTGTATGTTTGAGAGATCAGAAAATTTGCAAGTTTTATTCTTCAAAGTTCAAATAGAGTGAAGAAAATTTCTTGCTATTGTTAATCAAGAAATTTATAGAGGTTTCATTGTATCCTAGGAGAGTATCATCATTAAGCCAATAGCAACTACGTGTGGGGGCGAATATCTTTCTAAAGAAAGTGAAGTGATTCGTGCCTTGAAATCACAACAATATTCAAGTTCTTGATCATTTTTTACACCAAATTTTCTTAACAATTTTAGAGAGATGTTTTCTTGAAGATGGCTCAAGATTAAAATACTTCTTTCAAGGTTATGAATCAATAGTTTGTCAAACTAGATTGGTTTTGATAGAACAAATTTTAATCGTTGGAAGGACAAGATGATATTTCTCCTTTCGGTGCTCAATCTTGCTTATGTGCTTGATCCGAATACTACTCCAATTCCTAATGCCGCTGAAGATGCTTCCAAGGAAGAAAAAGAAAAAGTTGCCCAATTAAAGAAAAAGCGTCATAAAGATACCTTTGCATGCCGAGGTCACATTCTTAATTCTTTATCAGACAGACTTTATGATCTTTATATGTCAATTCAATCGCCATTGGAGATTTGGAAGTCTTTGGAAGAGAAATACAACAATGAGTGACAAGGTACGAATAAATTTATAATATTAAAGTATTTTGTGTATAGTATGGTTGATGAGGTACCTATTATGGATCAAGTTCATGAGTTACAAATCCTGGTTAGTAGACTTTGTGATCTACAAGTGGTTATTCCTGAAACATTACAAGTTGGAGCAATTATTTCAAAATTGCCTTCAACATGGAATGATTAAAAGAAGAAACTCCTACATCTTGGTGAAGACTTCACTGTTGAGAAATTATTAAGGCATCTACGTATAGAAGAGGAAACTCAAACACGTGATGCTGTGTATCTCTCTCAAAATTCTAAAGTGAATCATGTTGCTGAAGAGAAAGTTAGCAAAGACAAAAGAAAGAAATCCTGTGTGGGTGATAAGCAAGATAAAAAGAGACAAATATCATGTTATCATTGCCACAAGGGCATTATATCAAGGATTGTCAGCTTCTGAAAAATAGTAATAACTCAAAAGAAGCATCAAGTTCTAAGGCCAACTTAGTGAAAGAAAAAGACTTGGTTGCTATGGTCACCAAGGGAGTTCAATACATACATATTGGTATGATCACTGAACTCAACATGGCAACACAAGGAAGATCACTTGAGTGGTGGTTAGACTCCGATGCTACCGTTCATATTTGCAATTATCGTGATCAATTCAAGACATATGAAGAAGTGAACAACCGAGAGGTGTTGATGGGAAATGACAACTCGGCTAAAGTATGCGATCAAGGAATAGTTAAATTGAACTTTACCTCTGAAAAGAAATTAAGCTTAGTGAATGTATTTCATATTCTAGATCTAAGGAAGAATTTAGCCTCTACTAGTCTCTTGTGTACAAGAGGATTCAAAATTATAATGGAATATGATAAGATTATCTTGCTTAAGAATGAAATGTATGTAGGAAAAAGATATTGTACAGAAGGCATGTTCAAACTTAATATTAATGATAAAATGAATGTTTCTATGTATATTGTTGATTCCTGTGAATATTTTCATTCTTCATAGTAGTCTTATCTATCTCAAGATCAAAGAGAAGTAAATTTGGTTAAATAGTATCTCGCATAAACCAAAGCAAAGAAGACGGAAAAACTCCACAAGGGGTGAGTAGTAAAAGGAATTAAAATAAGTAACTATAAGAGATAGGAATAAAATAAATAACTAAACCAAAAAATGAAGAATATAAAAATAAAGAAAAAAATAAATACGAAAATAAAAATAAATAGAGAAATAAACAACCTAAATTAGCAACACCCAAATTACTAATGATATTGATTTTTAGCCCCTAGCAATGACGCCAAAAACTTGTTAGCCAATTTTAGAAGATCAACTCCAGCAAGTATTACTAGGCCACAAGTAATAAGAAAAAAGATGAGTACAAGATTGTAGTTCCCATAAGAACTAAAACCAATTACCAGTTCACTTGGGTACATTACTATTTAGACAAACGCAATTGAGAAAAAATTAGAATTTAAATTAATGCAGAAATTGTAAATAAACAAGCAATAAAAGATAGAAATAAGCAATGGATGAAAAACAGGTGTTAGGGGTTAATTTTATCAAAGTACCCTGATTTTTGTATCACACAATTATTAAATTAATTCCTTTACAGTATTATTATTGATCGAATTACTCTTAATTATAGTCAAAGCTCAATTGCTTGATACTAAGATCCTCTTAGGACAAGTTGAATAGTTTAATTTCTTAGACTATTCTAAACCTATCCTAAGAATGAAAAATAAAAATTTAATTGGCCGCACAGACGAGTACTTCCACTCCTGGCTACTCTAACCTATGTTTATTTCTGGTTTGGCTCATTTTATGAAGTGAAATGGCTTTGGACATCACAAAACCATATATCAGTTAATGGGTGATTAGGCCAAAAGCAGTATTAAGAATACTAGAAATTAAGTAATATATTGAAAAGATAATTAAAATAACAAAATAGAATACAAAATCAGTTCCCTAAAACTATATCTCCCTAACACCTATAAGAGATTTAGCAAGCCATGGAAAAAAAAAAAAATAATACTCAGAGTCATGTCAACTAGAAGAGGCCTTAGATAGCTTTCTAAAGTCTCCAAACCTTAGCCTCTATTTATCTCCTCTTACTAACAATGGATCCTAACCCTCTAATAGATTAAAGAATTTAAATCAAAACAAAAAAAAATTATTCCCTTAGTTTTCTCCTTTTTCAAATGTTCAGGTAATCTCTTCTATCTTTTCCCTTCTTTGACTTAAATCAAATCTTTCAAAAATCCTTTTGTTCCTCTATCAATTCTTCAAATCCTTATCCAATTGATTCCTCTAATCTTCAAATCATTGATACTAAAAATCAATTCTATAATCAAATAAATTTAGTGAAAATATTTGTCAATTAAACTCAAAATAATTAATTTCTTACTAAAAGTATCAACAATTAAGATTTATTAAATTAATCCAAGAAAATCATCCTGAGAATAAATTTGGATAAATTCAATACACAAATATGGGAAAAAATAATATATTTTTATAAGTTACCAAGCTCCTAGTCCATAGAGAGTTCACATCCTAGATCTGAGTTCTGAGTCGATAGAGAGTTCTCATCCAAGTTTTGAGTTACAAGTTGATAGAGAGTTCACATACGAGTTCCGATTTCTAACACCACTACTAATTTATAGTCTTACTTTAGAAAGTTAATGTCTAAAATTCGATTATTGCCCCAAATTTTAAACTAATCACTATTACAAAATCATTTCAAACTTATCAACTAAAGCAATTGAACCAAAGTAACTCTAAACAAAGAATTTTATGAAAAGAGGATATTACACACATGAATTAAGAAAATAATTGAAAAACCTCAATATTAGAGACATTTATGTACATTTTACAAAATTGTTGTTACTTAATTCTCTCTTCTTTAATTATCTATTTCTACTTCTCTCTCTCCTATATTTAATAGAGGTATAATTGAGAAAAAATAATTAGCATTATCTAAATTTTCTAAATGGACAATTATTTATAGACAAATAAAATTTTAAACATGAATAGTTATTTCCGGATGGAAGTAATATTTCTTAAAATAATATGTTGCCAATCATGTTCTTAACCTCATTTTTTAAAATTACGTAGCTAGGATTAACATTTGCATATAGGCTTCCAGAATTTCTCGTGCAAGAACTAAGACCATAATATGTACGGACCAATCATACTTACCTGAGTCACCACTTAATTAATTAATTAATTAAACCCGAATTTGGGTGAGAAAATCTTACTGATGATTGCCTTACCAGATAATGCATCGCAACACTCGCTTTCTAAAAACAGTACCCAAAATAATTTCATTTATATCTCTGTGCAGGAACAAAATCAAATCAAGAAATGGAATATAATGCTTTATAAGTAGATTCTGAAGATTTTATTTGCTAGTTTAATTCAGCTACAACTAAGTTTTGTCTTTAGTGCTTCTTGGTTTGAAAATGCTGAAGCCGGAGAACTGAAGATATATCTTTGCTTTTTCTCTGACAAAATCAGTTGTACTACTAGCCAACCTGATACCTTCTATATCTTTTATTTATATGTTTTTCATCACTGAATTATGTGTTTCTGGTCAATGAAATATTGTCTAATTGTACTAATTAAGATATCGGCCAGACTAATAAGTTAACAATGTTGTGGTTAACTCAGACAGCTAATAAACTAGTGTGTTCTGATCACAACTATACTGTAATCTGGGAGGGGGAAAAAACCTATAATCAATCACATGCGTAGCTAGTTTACGACCACAATTTTAATCCGCGAAACAAACAACTTGGATTACATATATAATCGGTAACATGTTTCTATTTACTTGCCTAGAGAATTGGATCCTTAATCTGTCTATAATCTTGACTGATTTGTCCGGGTTTGTTTTTCTCCAAGTGCCCCCACAAAAATTTGACTTGGTAATATTAGTTTGATCAAGTTATAGCCCAAATTAATGAAGATGCTTTTCTTTAGAAAAGACAGAATTAATGAATCGCTTGGTATAACCCTATTTAAGTGGGAGCATTTTAAATTCAGTTCCGTTTCTTTTCAAATGAAAAGCAAGGTTTTCCAACTGGCTTGCGTGTACAGTCGTAATTCCCTTTAAGAGCCAATACTGCAGTTGTCTTTTCTCCCCTATATATAAGTAGCTTAATTAATGCCAAATCTCGCTTGCAATGCTGTACTTAGTACTATATTTCTGTTTGCAGCAATATATGAAATTAGACTAACAACTCCTCTAACAGTATTAGTCTGTTAAGGATTTAAAAAAATTCATTGTATAATTTTTTTAAAAAAATATTTAATATATATTAAAAACTTAAAATTTACTTATTATTTAATAATTTATGAAAATATTTTAGAACATTTGTTAACAAAATCTTATAAAACATATATTCAATTTATTTTGAAGTGGGTATTTGGAAGACCTTACCAACTGGTTGCTAGATTTCGTTACTTTATATATGTACATCAGCAAGCCATGTTGTTATCTTTGTACACGCACGTATCTGGCTTTTCTTCCTTAATTTGAGTATGTATATACCAATTTTAGTTTTATTAATTAATTAATATCATTGAATGGTCATCATTAAGGTTGGTGTAATTTATATTAGATATAGATATTTGATCAAGTGCCCCGAAAATTTGATTGGTTCTCTATCTCATAAAAGACAAAGGCTAGATTACACTGTGCTGCAACCACCCGACACAGCCGTTCAATTTGCATGGAGCTAAATCCATGAGAGGATCACAACTCACAAGCACTTCCTCGGTTATGGATAAAATTAATTGACAGATAACTAGTAGGTATAACTGAATTAGTCATTGATATTATGGTCAAGACCACATATGATCGGTCTTCATGAGAATCCCATATAACAAATTAATCAGATTGCAATTCCTTTTTTTGGTTTCTTTCTCCTTTTATATAATTTGCAATAATATTCTTGAAGGATCGATGGACCACTAGGCCAATTAGTCTTGGTCATAACAAAGCGTTCTGTGTTGCTTAAGGTGGGAATGCTGATATATGATCTGCACTCAATAATGTTCCAAAGATATGGCTTAAAATAATAATGTCATTAGGTAGTAAACGACTTCAAAATATTCCTCGTCCATCAAATTAGAACAAAGGATTTCCAATATTGAGGCAAAGATGTATAGGCTATTTTACTTGGTTCTCACGTAATGCACATGCTTCACATAAAGACCATGTATCCTTGTATAACTAATTAATTTTAATTATATAACCACAAGTTGTTTTAAAAGAATTCTCTCATCACCAGTATATTCGACACAACCCCAATTTTAATTAAGAATGCACGCATTATTGTTGAGAAATGGGAAGTGAACAATTGAGAGGATTGAAATAGTTTAATTTTCACTTCACATTAATTGATTGAAGTTGAAAATAAAATAAGATGAATGAAAATTTATTTTGTGATTTCTCTAATACCTTTCTTGTATGGTTCAATAGGATTTGATTATTTGTTAAACTTTTGTCTGCAGTGAGTTATTACTTACAAATTTATTATATTTACATCCACTTAACATTTTTATGGTTACAAATTCACCCCAAGACCTATTCATAAAATTAAAAATTAATATTTCTTATTCCAAAACATCAAATTAATTTACTTATCTTAAATTTCAAACACCCAAAAAAAATTTTTGTCTCTAAATCAGGAAGAACCTGAAAAAAAAAAAAAATTCCGTTGATGCTGTGACATAGCCATCTTGATTGATAAAGGCCCCAAAACTGAGGTGTAGGGACAAGATAGCTGAAATTATTGAGTACATGAATAAAAACAATGTCAAAAGCATATAAGCAAGGCCATTAATTTGCACTTATAGTATGACCGCAGTTACACTGAAGTTGATATCCTCCAGATATCCCGGCCTTAATTGGCACCAAGGAATTCCTAATCATTTATTTCTCTAGCCTTTCAATTCAATTCACACTGAAATTTGCTGCTAGCATAAAGGGAAATATTTTCACAATCTATAGGTAAGTTGATTTGATGGAATAAGAAATTTTTAATTTTGTGAATTTTGTTAAAAAACAATGTGTTAAGTGGGTTTAGATATAAATTTATAAATAATGATAATTTATTGCTTAGATGGATAAAAGTTTAACACATTGTGAGGTCTTATTGAACCATGTAAAAATGGTTTCCAAACCCTTTTATTTAGAGAGGGTAGCAGATAAATCACCAATTTGTTTTGGTTTGTCTTACTTAATTACGGTAAGAACCATTTGTTTATTTTTTTAAGAAAAATATTTGTGATATATATATATATATATATATAAGATAACTTTAAATACTATTTAAAAAAATTTTCAAAAATATTTTAATATTTTTCATAAATAAAAAGACAGTTTCAAAAAGTTTAAAAAATTATATCACAAAAAGAATTTTTATTTTATGTTTAAACAAACACACCCTAAAAATAGTAGTGAACTTGCGATTGAAGGCATGCTGATGGTGTTCTTCATTTAATTTTAATTAATTTAATGTTAAATTTGAAACGAAAAGGCATGAAATTGCAAAAATTGGGATGCAAATGATGGCCAGACGACGAAGGATAATAGTTTCGATACCGAGCAAAATAATTTTAGTTCGTATTCTGATGGTTATGGTTTAAACAATTAAATGGTAAGATTTTGATACTTAATAATTTAGAAAACTAGTAGACAGGAGAAATAATTGAAAACGGTTTATCATAGATCAATTAATGCATTTTGGCAATCAGTTTGTTGATTAATTATTGTTGCTTTCACCCAATGTTGTCACAGAAGTACAACACCCGTTGATATTCCAAACAAATTATGGTATCAATATATACAGAAATGTTGTATATACTATTTTTTAGATATTTTTAAAAAAATATTTTGAGGTATCTCTTAAATAATGATTAAAAATGGGTTTAAACTCTTCTGTTAATTAATATTTAAAAGACATCTTATAATATTTCTTTAAATAAAAAAATATAAATAACATTACCGTGTATACACCGTGTTTACAGTTGCATTGTAAATATACTCTGACAACGATATTATAAATATTCAAAATATTTAATGTCATTTCAACAATAGCCTTTAAATTAATATACAGAAGTTGCTTACGCTATACTTGATATAAAATAAACGAACATATTAAGGGAGAAATTAGTGTAAGAAATTTTTTATATGTATAATCATAATTATGAAATGAAAAACTTAATAATTATTTAATATTTAGTTGATTTGCTAAACAGTTTAATGCAAGTCTTTCGGACGAATCTGGTTTCCATCAACTAAACATCAATTATAGAATATCAACAAATTTCCAACTCATACATTCTTTCTTTTCTCGTATTTTACTTTCCTTTTCTTTCTTTTTCTTGTACAGTTTTGTTTTTACTTTTTTAACAAAAATAACAAGTGGGATTATACAAACTCATAGTTGCTATATATAAATTGTAATTTCCTTTTTCAAACTCGTCAATATTTAGCTGAAAGTTTTATTACTACTGATAAATGTGGTGCATTTGAAAAGTTAACTACTCTTCATATATATAAAAAACAAAAGTTAACGACTCTAATACTACTGCACATATTTTTATTTAGAGGTGCAAATAATTTTTTTTTTAATTTAAACTACCAATATCCAAAATTCATTAGACTTTAGCTATTTTGACAAAAATAGGATTGATTCATTATAAAGTAAAGTTCATTCAATACTTTTTTTTTTTTTATTATACAAGACTTATATTTGAGACATTACTTAAAAATAACAAGTATTAAGCTATTTGAATTAAGTAAGCGTTGGTACAAATGCAGATGAATTGAGTCAAGTATAAATATTTAAGTTGATTTCCCCTTTTTTGAGACATGGATGAGCACTGTTTTACTTATCAAAAAAGTATTTGAAGTTCAGTAAAAAAGAAATAATAAATTTGAATCAGTTATCGAATCAAATTTAAAATTTATATCCTTTAAATTTATTTATATGTTATTTATTTTTAATCTTTTATCAAATTTTCCACTAAATTTATTTTTAATTTATTAATTTAATATTTCATAAATATTTTATATTTAAAATTAAACGAAAATAAGAAAGATCCTAAATATTCATTAGAAGTATTATTATTTATAATTTTTATATAAATTTATGAATTTAATTTTGATGTACTGTCAGTATAAAATAATTTTATATAGATATATAATCATGATTATTATATCAGCAAAAATGTTTGACTTAATTATTCACTATTTTAAAAATATTACAAATAGAAATATATGATTAGATGATAGTATAAAATTATTTCTATACTGATAGTATATCAAAATTAATCTCTAAATTTATTTAATTCTATATATACTTACATAAACGAATTATTCATCAACTCTTAATATCAAACTTATAAAGCACGAGTTTAACTTTTTGACAGTCAAATTTAAACTTATTTGTTTATTTAAATACATGAACTTTGATTTAACTTTTAACCAACTAAACTCAAATAATTCACAAATAAGTAGACTCACTTACAGCCCTGGTTCTGTTTTCCACTGAAATTGTAAAATCGTTATCACTAGAGTGAAAAGCCATAAACCTGCATGATCCAATGTATCTGTCAACATTATTCTGCCGCCTTTCACGTTGATAGCTATAGATACAAAAACTTGCATCAACCAACTCTCCATAACCAAATAGACACCTGGTAGGTTTGTTTTACTTTTCAAACTCAAATTATAATTTTGAACAAAAGTTATAAGAAACAAATTTTTACGTAAATTATGGTTTAAAACTTTCAAAAAGCTAAACCAAACGTTAGTACTAATCTAGACATACCTGGTTTGAAACAATAACACTTCAATCGCAACACATAATATGACCATATAAGGTTTGTACCTCTCGGCATTGCAGGAGTTTAATTAGAATTACAAAACAATCGTCGAACTACAAAACACGAAATTTCAATAATTACTGTAATGCACTAATTAATTTTTTTGGTCTATATATAGTTTACACTAGCGACAGTAGGTTTCGATGCAGTGGCCAAAAAGTGTGCTGAAGAGCAAAGTTGCGAAGTTCAAAAGTGCGCCAGGAAGCGTAGTTGAACATCCCGTGATTATTCTCGCTTTATCAGACTATTATTAGAGTTTTTATTAACGGATGTCTTAGAATATAATTAATTTTATATAATGATAATATAAAATATTTTTACATTGATAGTTAATAATAAGTTGACAAGTCACCTATTTTATGCAGTTTTCTTAATTTGAATTAATTATGGTTTTAAAATAGATTACTTGAAAAATTTTTATTAGCTAATAATATAAAAATATTTGGATTTAATTAGTATATATTATCAGTGTAAAACTCTTTTACACTGACATCTAATTATGTGCTATCATATAGACAAAAATAGTTAACTCTTACACCCACTACCTCAAAAAAGAAACCACCTTTATCTATGTGATAGCACATGACTAGATATCAGTATAAAAGAGTTTTACATTGACACCCATTAATCTCAAAATATTTTATACTATCAATACATAAAAATTAAACTCATTTAATAAATTTTCATTAAAAAATTCAGAAAAACAATTATTATTATTATTTAGTGTAAAAGTTTTATTTACATGTACTTTTAAAATATATGTTAAAAATTTAAAATAAAAATTATTAAATAAAATTATAAATAAATGATATATGAAAATTTAAAATTATTTTTCCAGTTTTCATATACTTAAAATAAATACTGTTATTTTTTTAACTTTTTACATATAGTTAAAGTCACTAATTTGGCTCCTTAAAGTGGGATTTGACCTCTCAGAGGTTAAAGTGTGTAATTATAGCTATTGATCAGAAAATTAAGAAAAATAATTAGTACACAATTATGATCTTTTAACGTGTTTTACAAAATTTTACATTATTAATTTTTTATTGATAATTAACATTGTATACTTTATTCTCTAAATTAGTATAAAACACTTTAGAGAGTTAAATTCTCTAAACAGCTGTGCTATATGGCAGGAAAAGTTCTAATACGAAAAGTACCAACTGTAACGTGGCTTGTTAAAGAGCATGAATGCTAAGAAATGGGGCGGAAATCACGGATTGGTAGCCAACAAGAAAAGTCTACTACCTTCGTCACCCATTTCGTACTACAATCCTTTGTGCCAAAAATCATTTTCCTTCTCTAAAATGCATTCTACACTTTAGAGAAGTAAAAATTATAGTAGTTAGAAAATCAATGTTTTATAAGATACATATACCATTATAAATAAAAAATAAAAAAGAAGATACATATACCTGTATTATAGAACACAAATGTACTTGAATTATTTCTCTTAATTTTTCATCACTAACTATAATTATACATTTTAACCTCTCAAGTGTAAAGTGCATAAACCATATCCTAAAGTCACATATTAACACAACTTTTATTATAATACAAAACGCAGATGGACTAAGCAGCGGAAAATTAAAGGAAAAGAGATAAGTGAATCATAGCAGAAGAAGAGAAGGATTATTTAATAGTAAAAATTTAATATTATTTAATGTAAATTAACAGCGTTGGATTATTATAAGTAATTTGATATTTATTTATTTTAAATAAAATTTTATGAATAAAAAAAGTTAATGTTAAAAAGGCTTTACCTGCAGTTTGTCTATTAGTTTAATTCAAATTAGTTAAAATATAATAAATCTAGATAATGATGGTTAAAAAAAAGTTAATTTTGACGTAATAATAATGTATAATTTTTTTAAACTGTAATTTAATTAGATATTTCTCTATATAAAAGCAAAAAAAAACTTTTATATACATAATCTTTGAGATAATAAGTATAAAAATTAAATATATTTATTAATATAATAAAATATAATTAAATAACTGAAAATTTTTTTACAGTATTCATGTATCAAAATTAAATTAAAAAAAAGAAATTAATTTTTATATATCAATAATATAAAATAATTTTGAAATATTAATTAACAAAAATATAGAAAATATTATAATTTAATATTTTTTTATATTTTTATTAATAAATAATATAAAATTATTTTATATTGATCGTATATAAAAATTAAACTCTTAAAAAATACTGTATATGACAAACAATTTCTATTTAAGAATTTATCTGCATAGTTCATGGATTGCCTTCGGGACCCCAAACCGCTGTTGAACAGTGCATACTAACAAATAAAGTGCAATCAGACAAAAGTGGGAGATGGTGAAAGATAAGTGGTTTTGGTGGAAGCCCAGAACTACAA
This sequence comes from Pterocarpus macrocarpus, assembly GCA_031439585.1. Classification (NCBI taxonomy): domain Eukaryota; kingdom Viridiplantae; phylum Streptophyta; class Magnoliopsida; order Fabales; family Fabaceae; genus Pterocarpus; species Pterocarpus macrocarpus. Next base: position 14,481,574 of record CM062514.1, read on the forward strand.
ATAAGATATTGTGGGCTGTCAAAACTGGTATGTTCAGGTGAATGAACCTATGAAACACAGGGAGAAAGAGAAGCAAAAACTGCTATTGAGAATACGACTATGCGTCGGGGTGGTAGGAGGAAACTGCCCCGGTTTTCTCACACTACCTTTGGCCCTATAATTTTCATCTGCAGCCACGTATGTTTTGGACCTGTGCCCCTCGTGGTCACTTCAGGTCCTTTGTTTGTCTTCGAAGTTTGATTTCTTTTACTTCGATCATTATTATTATTTCATCTGAAAAGAAACGTGATCACTTTGATAAACGTAGCCAGAATTTTTCTCATGGATCACAGGTGTAATTCAAAGTCTTCAAATGACTAATGTTTTACAGTATTAAGATAAAATTATCAATTTTTTTAAAAATAAGAATAATAATTCAATAAAAAAATCATGATTCACTTATATAACTCAAAATTAATAAATATACTACATCATTCTAATAAATAAATTTAAAAACTATAAGATAGTTGAATTTCTTTTATAAAAAATTAAATATTAAAATAATATGACATGATTAATGATTTTTAGATTAAAAAAATGAGCCTTAATTACCACCACTATATATTATCCAACTATTAGCATGATTTATGTCAAAAAGTCTAGTTCCATTATGTCAGCTTTGTAGCTTTGCTGAATAAGTTATAGTAAAAATTATGGATATCCAACTTTTTTTAACCAAAGAATGTTAATTAACTGTGTGCTTAATTTTGCTCACATTGAACTTAGTTGAGTACAACTAGCTAGAAAGTACGTAGAAACACAATGATAATGCAATAAACATGGTAAAAATATTTTCTTTCCCTCATTTTCAAACAGCGTCCTATGTATGAGCCACCTTACACAACCCCCATTACTACTACGGTTGAAGATGTAACAAGTTTAACTTTTTAACTTATTTTAATATATAGACATATTAAGGAAATGAAAAGAAAAAAAAAAAGGGAGGAAACCAAACCAACAAATTGTGCTTAAGGGATGGTTTGGAATTTCTATGTGCGGCTACTTGGGACAAGTGGATCTGTATAATGACAAGTACACCGCGTACACATATATTATGTCTGTGCATGAATCATAATAATGTTGTCCAATTGATAAAAAAATAATAATATTGGCTAATAAGGCTAAAATCTTTCTTTTGTAAGGGCTCTGATATTGATTAAATATTGACATTTAATCGTTATATTAATCAAACAACGACGGGAGAGGAACTAGTTGGACATGTTGTTAGAAGGTTGAATGATTGGTCAGTTCTTGTCGGGTTAATTTATCATAAACCCGCCATTTGTTTCGGGGTTAATTTGGCTGGATGCCGGTAATGCGCGCCATTAACGCTCGTAACGCGAGATGTACACAACCTTCGAAAGGGTATTCTTCCGCAGCGATCTAGGAGGCAAAACAATAGCCACGTGCTGCAAAGTTGATATGGGATTATTGATTACTCAAATCCCACACAAAACTTCCATGCATTTTGCACCAAAAGTTACTTTTATGCATGTACCATAAGGAGATTTTAAGCGAATCATTGTGGTAGTTATGCTTTTTTTTATCAATTATTTATTAGTTATGTTTAATTTATTTTTAAACATATATACTGGAATTGATGATTAATAAAATTTTCATGATTTACTTCATATGATATTCTTTTGAGTACTATAACAATTCTTACAATTATTATTCCTCCGAAAATATTACTTATACATTATTTTTTTTCATATAATATCAGGGAATACTATTCCTTTTTACCCTCTTTTCCTTTTTATATCAAAATAAAAAAATTAATAGTATATTGGAATATTATACATTCATTATGTGAAACTGATATAACTCCTAGTGTTATTATTGTTGTTGTTATTATTATTATTATTGATGGCATACTACTATTATTATTATTAAATCCTAAAAAAATGAGATAGAAATAAATATTCATAGTAACTCACTGTGAGTTTTACACTTTAATATGAAAGAGAAAAGAGCAAGTAGGCCAGTTAATTAGAAGCAGACACCTGGATACAAAAAGGAACAGGAAATGACAAGTTATCTGGATCTGACGGCTAAAGCTTAAGTGAAGATAATTTACACAATTACACTACATAAAATTCAGATGGAAATGAAAAGTTCTTCATAATATAAAAAAGTTCAAAGTTAAACCTATTTTTAAACACAGATCAATGCTGTTACAAGTAAGGAGGAAAATAAGAAAAAGCGATCGTAAACTAATATAAGATTATATAGTCCATTAATTATACTGTAATGCTTGCAAGAAAAGAATACATACGTCAAAGACTCAAAGTTACAGTAAAATCAATTTTTTTTGAAACTTTGATACACAAGCAATCGGATCTATATATCTAAGCACAGCCAAAATCCTTGAAAGTTACAGCAAAGCTAAATGAGAACTCTTTTGTCATATAATGCAGATAAGACTTAAGTTGAAGGTATATATTAATAGACTTTGTAAAGTGGTTTACAGAGAATCCCGTTTTTGTACCCAGAAAATTAAAATTTACAGATTTGTGGTCTTTATTTAGAAGAAGAAAGTTTTTTTTTTTTTTAAAAAAAATAGTTATATTTCATTGTATAAATCGTAAAATTAAAAAGAAATCAGACTTTTTTTAATGAAAAAAAAAAGAAATCAGACTTAATCTATTATATTTGATTTTTTTTTGCTAAGTCTCTAGTGAAGTTAATGATTGATTTCCATATTTGGTTGATGGCGTGGCCTTTGGCTACTGTCTTCTCTGAGGAAAATTCTTAGAAGTAGAAGTCACAACCGTAGAGGAAACATATCATATCTAGCTATGTAGATTTCAAACTTCAAAGTGGAAATTTAGCATTAAGCAAAGACAAATTGAGGCCAACCCCTCCTTTGTCCTTTCTATTATTATTTTTTCTGATTGTTATTTGTATCAACCTTGAAAATTCTAGTGAAACCTGTTCACAATTATATGAAATGGAAAACAGTTAGATATTATATTTTCTTATGCACTAATTTTGTCTTAATGTAAAATAATTATAAATTATTGGTCTCCAACTCTCTACCTCCTCTCTTTTGATTTTCTTTCATAGCCTAATATTTTATATGCCGGTAAGCACCAAAAATTCGTATTTTCTATTTTCACAAGCTATTTTTACAATATCCATAATAAGAAAGAAAATTATGAATAAAAAAACTGTAAATGTGAAAAATCAGACGAAGAAATTTCATATAATTTAAAAAAAAAAAAAAATTGACAGTATGAAAGTTGTAAATTTTTATGTGAAAATCTAGATATACAAACTATGGTTTAGTTGACTCATCTAATAAACGTTCGATTTGAATTAGTGATATACCCTTGCCTTAAATCCTAAACCAATATATATATTAGAGTGGCTCAAATGATTGGACCGAAAATCTTACAACCCGATTCCTTTAGGATTGTAGATCAAAATTTCCATTAACCATCAACTCCGTCGCATCGATCGACCTCGGATCCAAATTATATAACTATACTTTAAATGAAGAAAACCTCTTGCATTACTCCACAAATAATTGTACCTACACTAAAGAGCTGCACCAAAAAAAAAAAGTCCAAAAGTGATGACAACAACTGATCGCTAATCATTGCAACTCGTGCACTATTGGACCAATAAATGATTGCCATCTGGTGTGAGCATTAATACCTACCTTTAAATTTTCATTTTCTGATGAATATTTTAGACTTGACCGTTTTCATGTAGCGATAGCACACTCAACCCGATCAGCGGGTTAGGTACTATATTTTGTATATCAGCTAGTTTCACATATCAATAGCATGTGGTACGTAGATTCTTAACTATAAAATATATATCATATAACCCAGGAGAAGAAATT